>JAHHFK020004608.1:0-34879 GCA_024533555.2 Aedes koreicus | reverse complement strand
CGTTGTTTTCTCTGATACGATTAGTAGCCATCGTTCGTCGGTTCCAGCACAATTCAAGGAGAGTTAACCGAGACTCAAGGAAAATCGCAAACATAAGCACGCAAGAACATGAAGACGCGCTGCTTCAGTTGGTTCGTCTGTCGCAAGAAGAATGCTTTCCCGCAGGAGATGTCAAGTCTTTCCCGGGAGGGCCAGGTGAAAGGAATCTTCCAGAATAGCATCATCGAATCCCAAAATGATAAACGGGTATACTCCGCGTTGGCGGCCGGCTTCGAAACGTACCCATGTCGGAAAATAGGAAACATCCAATGATAATCGATCATCGCCATCCTTCTTGCCACGTTGGTAATTCGTCATTACCATTCAAAAATGCTGCATTCCGGACAACAAGTCGTTATCGCAAGTACAAGAGAAAGATTCTGGATCACAAACATTCGTAACCTTGTACGAAAGATTTTACACGATTGTGTTACATGCTTCCGGATAAAACCGAAATGTCGAGAACAGCTGATGGCAGAGCTGCCATCGGAAAGGGTGAACCCAGCACCACCATTCCTCAAGGTCGGTGTTGATTATTGTGGCCCTTTTTCAGTAACCTATCCTCAGCGTCGAAATTCTCCAGTCAAATGCTATGTTGCGGTATTCGTGTGTCTTGTGATCAAGGCAGTCCATGTTGAGCTAGTCGCTGATCTTACAACGGAAGCGTTCCTGGCAGCTTTGAAACGTTTTACAGCTCGTCGTGGACGTCCCGCCTTAATAATGTGTGATAACGCTAAGAACTTTGTGGGGGCTAAACGAGAACTACGGCAACTTCTAAATTTGTTTGAGCGGCAGCAATTCCAGAATGCCGTTGCCAGCAATGCTGCAGACGAGCGAATCGAGTTTAAATTCATCCCGGCAAGATCACCCAACTTTGGTGGTCTTTGGGAAGCAGCCGTGAAATGCTTCAAAACAAGCTTCAAAAAGATCATCGGAACAAGGACGCTTATGTATGATGAAATGCAGACAGTGCTCACTCAGATTGAAGCGGTGTTAAACTCTAGACCCCTCACCCCAATCAGCAATGATCCTCGAGACTTTGAAGCACTCACTCCTGGTCATTTTCTAGTCCAACGCCCACTAACCGCCATTGCTGAACCTGATTTGGAAAATGTACCATTCAACCGACTCTCTATCTGGCAGAGAGCGCAAGACTACGGCCAGAAACTCTGGAAAAAGTGGTCCACTTTGTACCTCTCCGATTTACACAATCGAACGAAATGGACACGACAACGTGACAACATTGCCGTTGGAACGATGGTCCTACTGATGGACGAGCGACTGCCTCCGCTCAAATGGAATTTGGGTCGCGTCACTGAAGTATTCCGTGGTACAGACGATAACATTCGCGTAGTCAACGTGCGTACTACAAATGGGATTTTCCGACGTGCAATATCGAAGATTTGCGTGCTTCCGATAAGGGACAACGCAAGATCTACCAATGATGAAGCATAACCCGCGTCCACCGGTGGTGCCTCGGCACCCGCGGAGGTCAATGTGGCCTCCGCAGTCCAGTAAGTTTTGTTTTTCATGAATATTTCAAAAAGTTAAAGGAATTTTTATACTCCATAGTCGGCGTTCTACCCGGTCCCGGGTCCCCGGGACAGGATATCTTTTGGAGCCAACTTCGATCTTCATTCCAAGACCCTGTCCATAAGTCAAATGTTTCGAGGTACAACCGTATGTTGGTGAAGGTAGTTGTGTGTGTCCAGTAAAGCTGTCCTGTGAAGTCTTTCGATTGACTAGAAACTCTCAAATAGAGCAATACGTTTGGTTTGAGTCCATCGTCGCAATTTATGCTACGAAACTAATCCGTTTCATCTCGTTGAGGTATACCTGGCATCATCCACTGGTTTAGAAATCTGTAGCGTCAGTCAGAGTTTGGCCAACTCATCAACCGTCGCCGTAGTATCTGGATCAGTCCTTAGAGGCGGTAAGAGCTCACCGCCACCATCAGGATATCACCTCGACATCTGATTTCGTTAGCATTGCATCCGCATTCATCCGTTGAGACATCGGCAGCGTCGCTGGTAGCGACCGCGGAGGTCAAGGAGACCTCCGCGCCCCAGGCAAGTTATTGTATTGTTCAAAAATCCATGTAAAAAGCACCCTCTCATTTGTAGCAACGACACCCCCTATTCGTCGTCGAGGACGACGCGGTCGGTAGGAGGACACAGGCAGCTTCCAACCAGCGATTGAATATCATACCATATCCAGGAGAGGGAAATCGATAACCTCCAGATGAGCAGTCAATGAGCAGCATACTACCATGTTTTTCACCGTCAGTCATCAAGTCGCAGTCAGTCATGTACTTTGAAGAACGCTATATACGAGCCGTGTATCGAACGGCAAATCTGAACGATCGAAGACAACGAGATCAGATCATTGTCGCCATCGGTCAACACCCCGAATCGATATCCGTCGAAGAACGATACCATCGAAGCAACAGCATCAGTGAATTAATGAATTCAAACAACTTAATTGTACTAGCTACTCATTCAATTACTATTAGAAACTATTTGTTTATGTAAGAGAAACTAGAAGATTAGTTTGAAATCCGTAGGTTTCAAGGCGGCCGGAATATGATCGCGCCACAAGTCAGATTATTAAGTTAAGTTATATTGTGAGAACCACCCTAACTGGTCACTCACGTCCAACGTATACATGTTGAATACCAATAGTGTTGCACACTATGGTCACTGTAAGGTCAATACAATAGGCTATAGGACCCGATCGCCTCACGATCGTGTGGTGATCTAACCACTTCTAGCCAGTAGAAGCAGCAGAACAGCTGATAGATTTAGTCAACAATAAACCACCGCCGCGTTCGGTTCAGTTTAACCGTCAGTAAACCGCATCTTGTTTCGAAATAAAATATTAACCAGTACCACAAGTGTTTGGTTCAGTGACCGCAAACCAGTGTTCTTTAGTCTACATATCACCGCGTGTTCTCTGTAACTTCACCGGGTTGATTTAGTGAACTGTGTCGCTTTATGTGCGCGAACAGTCTTTTCTAAAATTTTTACACACACACATTTTCTCAACATTTTTTAACATGGGGAAAAAAAATAGAAATTTAAACAGAATGTATTTTTTTGTGTTGTGTCAATTGTGTAATGAGTTTCGTGAAAATCGGTCGAGTGATTTCAGAGATGGCTTCGAATGAAGAAATAGTGCGCCAACAAATATTGGGCACTCACTTCGAAAACCCAAACGCTTCTCATCGATGGATCGGAAAACAGCTCGGAATCGCACATTCAACCGTATCTCATGTGATCAAAACGTTCAAGGACCGTAAGACAACCAAGCGGAAAAATGGTAGTGGCAAAAAACGTGGCACATCAAATCCGGAGAAAGCCAGGAAGGTATTGAACCAATTTAAGCGTTATCCCAACATTTCGATCAGGAATGTTGCGAAAAATGCGAAAGTTTCAGTTTGTTTTGTGCAGAAAACAATGAAACGTTCTGGATTACATGTGTACAAGGTCCAGAAGGCACCAAACCGGAGCGATAAACAGAACTCGGTGGCCAAAACTCGTGCAAGAAAACTGTACAGGGAGTGGCTCACAAAACCGTTCTGCATTGTGATGGACAATGAGACCTACATTAAAGCCGACACCAAACAAATTCCAGGACAGGAACACTTCGTCGCCACCTCTAAGTTGGCCGTTCCGGAGAGTGTACGGAAGAAGAAACTATCGAAATTCGCCAAAGAATTCCATGTCTGGCAAGCGATCTGCGGATGTGGCCAAATGAGTCAGCCCTTCATCACCTCTGGGACCATCAACGGACAAATCTACAAGGACGAATGCCTCCAAAAACGACTTCTGCCCTTCTTAAGATCTCACGATGGCCCGACACTGTTTTGGCCGGATTTGGCATCTTGCCACTATGCCCACAAAGATAATAATGTAGTTTTTGTACCAAAAGACGTCAACCCTCCAAACACTCCGGAACTTCGCCCAATTGAAAAATTTTGGGCAATCATGGAGGCAAAGCTCGTTAAAACTCCAAAACTGATAGAAAATGAACTTGAACTAAAGAAAGTGTGGTTAAAAGTAAGTAAGCAAGTCGGTCCTATCATTGCCCAAAATTTGATGAAAGGGGTCAAGGCAAAGGTGCGGACATTTGGGTCAATAAACCAATGATGTCAAAACTTAACCATTTAGTAGTACTTTATTTCCAGAAAGTTTGAAAAGAATCGGGCTCAAGGAAAATTTTTGGTGACCTATTTTGTGTGTGTCCAAATTTCATCGAATACAGTCTTTAACATTAGCATTAGATTGTAGTTTGTTTAACCAGTTAAACCAGTATGTTTACTAGAAGTTTTGTTTATCTGTGTTTGTGAGTTTTTTTTTCTTTCTCAGAAATTTTCAAGTCATAAGAAAAGCAAAAGTTGCATAAACACAACACAATTTTTTGACAATTTAGAATTTAAAATAACTGTGTTTTGCAAAACCATACTTGAAATTTCCTCCCATCTTCCCATCCGTTTAATTGTTGTTCCTATTAACCTCGAGATGGCCTAGAGTAATCGGTTCTATCCCCCTAACTTTAGTTTTAAGATAACTGATGTATATAAATATGAATACATGGCTCTGTAAAGATGATTCGATTAAACCTGTACAAATAAATGAATTTATTTTTAAAAAAAAATGACTGTTAGAGCTGGTGTTTGTCCAGGTAGCATTCTTGGGCCAATACTAACGTTTGCCTTTAAAAAAAATGGACAAAAATTGATTTTTCATGGGTTTACCTTCATCGGCACTGACAAAACTACCCATGCAGCATCAATCATAGTAACCCATGAGTCAGCAGACAACATTTGACAGCTGTATCAGTCGAACTCTAACCGTGATGGCAAAAACAGTGAAGCAACTCCCTTCAGAAGTGTGCGCGTTCAAAGAACGGCACCCCACCGAGTCGAAAACGGACATCGTGCGGTACTTTCTGGACGCCGGATACGACAGTTCCGGCATCACCAACATCTTGGCACTATTAGACAACAATCAGAGCATCGGAAGAAAGCCCGGTTCCGGACGGCCGACGATCCTGAGCGACAAGAAGCTCCAAAGGATGCTAGAATGTTAGGAAGCGGAAGTCGCGTCCACTGGTTTCGGAGCTGCAGGCAATGACACAGCGGCAGCGGCTGAATAAGATGGTCAACTCGATTTTCCCGGCAAATCGCGACGTGGCGGTGGTGATGGACGACGATACCTATCTCACCCTGGATGGCAACGACTGGCAGGGCACTTCGTATTTTACTTTCCCCACGAAGAAAGTGAGCTCCGAGGTGAAGTTCATTTCACACACCAAGTTCCCCAAGAAGATGCTGCTGTGGCTGACATTCAGCGAGAAGGGGATGTCAAAGCCGCTCTTCTTTCGTTCCGGACTGGCCGTGAACGGAGAAATTTATAGTTTGAAATGTTGCGTCGTTCATCAAAAAATACCATAAGAGCAAAGACGCGGTGTTTTGGCCGGATCTGGCTTCGGCCTAATACTCGAAGCGATCGTTGGAGATGGAGCGGCTGCATATCGATGTGCTACCCAAGTCGGCGAACCCGGCCAACGTCCCCCCAGCTGCGTCTCATCGAGAAATTCTGGGCCAACCTAAAGCGTAAGATCTACTCCAAAAATTTTGTCGCTAAAACTGAGGAGGAATTGATAAATAAAACGAAGAAAGAACTCAAAAACATGCCTACACGCATGTTTTCGTCTGTCATGGCGAATGTTACGGTTAACTGCCGGAAGGCCGCTCGCAAGGGCGAAGAATGTTTTTGCCATTAAGCTTAAATAATTACCTTCCATGGAAAATTTATCAAAAGCAATTATCTGTCTTAGCTTTTTTTATCACCATCCGAAATGCAATTTTTTTTAATGCAATCGTTATATAACATTTTCACTTCAGATCTCCCTGATTTACCTCACGGCTGTCAAAAATCTTGCTTTGCTGATGACACAGGCATTTCCGCTAAAGGAAAAAGTCTTCGTGTAACATCCAGGAGACTTTAAAAAAGCTTGAAGATTTTTACAGATTATTTTCAATGATGGAAGATTTCTCCTAAGGCTTCAGCTTATAATATTCCCACACAAGCCTAGAGCCGCATTTTTGAAACCAAGTAATAGTCATATGGTCACTATGAACGGAGTTCCAATTTCTTGTTCAAATCAAGTAAAATATCTTGGACTGATACTTGATCAAAAATTAACTTTTAAATATCCCATTGAGAGCATTCAAGCCAAATGTAATAAATATATAAAATGTTTATATCCTCTAAAAAACAGAAAATCCAAACTCTGTTTGAAGAACACACTTCTTATATTCAAACAAATTTTTAGACCGGCCATGCTTTATGCTGTGCCAATATGGTCTAGTTGTTGCGCTACTAGGAAAAAAGGACTTCAAAGGATTCAGGACAAAGTTCTGAAAATGATTTTGAAGCTGCCAACCTGGTTTAGTACTACTGAATTACATAGAATTTCAAACGTTGAGACTCTTGTAGAAATTTCCAACAAAATAATTCACATAGTTTCGACAAAAATCATTGCAATCTTCAATTGCAATGATCATTCTCTCTATAGATAAGAACTAGTCTTGAGGAATAAATTATTATTCTTAAACGCAGGCAAAAAAAAACCCTGTTAAAAAAACTGCATATACAAGGTAAAAATAATATTAACACAATTAGATATAAATGCTAGCATATAAGGTTGAAATGTTAACAACTTAGCAGGAGCACCTAGGATTATATATGAATGTTAAAAAAATTAAATTTGGAATAAATAAAGAGTTAAAAATTAAACAAGTGTGACACCCAGTGAAACAAAGTTTCTTTAAAGAGATCCCAGGATACAATAAAATTAATTCACTATACCGATAATAATTTTAGATTAGGATTTGGATCAACAATACAATAAATTTGGATCTGCAAAATTGTTATAATCTTGTTTTAATAACGTTCTATTGTTGATAAATTTCCATTGCTCTGGAAATATGTTTTAAACAAAAGAACCACCATAGAATAATATTTGAATTTAGCCAAAACTTCTGAACGCTTTTATTGTCATAGATGAATAAACACCATGAACTCCTATCTTAAAATGTTTGTGATTTCCTGAACCATCTAGAATTTGTGAAAAGTTTCACAATTTCAATCGATCAAATGTTCTATTAATCGTACAGAGCTAATTTGCAAAATATAGAGAAGAAACCTAAATTGACAATATGTTAAGGTAATGCAATGTTGTTTCTGCAGTCCAAGAGATCTGATAAGTTCTCTTTCAACACTCGTACTTAGATATTTTTCTCATTTCAGAGAGCGAGTAATGGCGCTATAACCATAAGCCGTATATGGGGGCTGCAAAATGGTGAGTCGACAATGGGCAGGGAGCGTGCGTCCCCGCAACATAGCCCTGGTCCTCACAAGTTCCTACCTCATGCTTCCACGGGTCAAGAGATGACAAAGACCGCCAGCTAAGGGTTGCGTACTTAGCTGGTAGTGCAGCCTGGGCACTGTTGTCCTTCTGACTTCAGCTAGATTGAGGAGGTGCGTGCCGAGCGTCTGTGTCCACCAAGGAGGTGCGGTCTGTCCTGGTATCGGCAGCGCGACCCGGTAAGGTAGTATGCTGAAATCTTAACCTGCCACGAAAAATGGAAGTATTCTTAATACGGTCCGATGGTGCTAATTTCAGATAATAATAATTTGAGTGCTAATTTCAGGTATAATAATTTAAGATTATTTTTTCCCTCGTGGCTATGATAATGCAAGTCTGTTAACAATTGTAGCAGGACCACAATCTGCAGACATAACAAGTGTAATGGTTATTATAATTTTATATTATCACAAAACCTTCACAATATTTTTAATGCTATTTTCAGCTTCGCATTCATGCATCGTTGTGAGTCTAAGCCAACCGTAGTCACGCTATGTATATGAAAAGATACGATGGTTTTTAATGCAATTTTTTCCCTTCTTTATCATAAGACAATTAAAAATATAAAACCTAACATTGATCCTACATCTTCTATTAGGCAGGCATAAAGAATCATTTATGGGCCCAGTGGGAAACAAAAGTTAGCGGATAAATCAAATTTGCTCTTGTTTTTATTTTTATTTCAGATTTATTAAGCTTCCGTTTTTAGGCAATAATCATATTCATAGGGAATTTATTTTGCCTTATTGTTTGCTTACATTTTCTGCTGCCAGAAGATCAACTATGTTTCATTATATCACATTGGAAATTTCCGTTATTTCAGAGTTTAAAGCAACTAACACCGCTGCCGAATAGGCAAATGGCTGCATTTTATAATTATATATACATTATTTAGTATTTTATTGCAACATCTTATTATTTTCATCATTGTATACTATTAAAAACATATTGAAATTATTATTATAAATAATAAAAATAATAATTAAATTTTATCTGCTTCAAGGGTACAAGGAAGTTTGTTCCAGATAGTATAGCTATTTTTTTGTCATTGTAGCTAAAGGTTCTTTTCTATTAAATTAGATCATTGGATATTATTAAAATTAATAAATGCTTTTCAATTCTGCTGATTATGACCCATATGTTATAAATACGTACATATTTTTTATTATTTAGTATAAACTTAAATGCCATAATGCATGTTAATACTTCATTTAACTACGAAAGGGTTTGGCAAAAAAGGTTTCACATTCCGGAGTTACATTCAACTACCAATGATTGAGCTGTAATGAGGCACCAAGCAGCATATAATTTTCATATGTCTGTCATTGTTTCAGTTATTTCATCATATTGTATTATTTACAACCAAGTAGACCAGGGAAGGTAAGATTATAATTATAAAAAAAATACTCTACATTATTATATGAACATCACTATATTATACATCAAATAAAAAGGGTTGGGAAGGGACCATCAGAGCACAGGATTGAAGCGAATTGGATGGGGAGAGTGGAATTGCCAACTCCCTGTCATTAACAATTCGTGAATTGATGGCGAGCTCTTCTACCCACTCATTGGGAAGTCCTCACGTTGATGGCTTGTTCGACATTAGGTTGTAGGATTCTAGCATTGGAAGGAGATTTTCATTATCCCGCGGATTACGCGTAAGTGTCTCTGCTTACGAGTCCGCCCATCCGTTTTTGGCCCTTCAGACAGTGTTAAATTGAATACAGGCAGATGTCGAACTTGATCAAATCATTCGTAGAGGACGATCAACTGTCTTATGGCTGTGCCTGCAACGATGAGTGGTATCTTTTACATACATATAACCATAAGCCGTATATGGCTAGGACTAAAGTTAATGCTTAGGTCTCAACCGTTTGGAGAAAAAATGGAGCATCACTTAACCTTCTTAGACCCGATGCTCCCAACGACCATATAAATAAATTTTTGTTCTGTACACCAAACAGGGCATTCTGTTAAACTATTCTCTCCGACTATTCATTTCCCTTTTCCTTTGATATCTACTGGAGGCTACGTATGTTTCCCGTGTCTTCTTAAGGTTGATACCATCTCCTCCCTATCTTCAACGGTTGCATGGACGTGGCCAGGTGAACGATCAAGGAGTGTATTTGTGGAGATTATTGCGTGAAGAAACGTATCAGTAACTGGTTTCAAGGTGGCATGCAATGTCTTCAACGAATTATTCCTCATCGTAGCTCTATCCACGAGGTGTGCAAACGTCAATGCTAATGCTAATGCTAGTATTCTAGGGATGAAGGAATCATAATAAAATTTGTTACGATAAGAAAGTTTTCATTTTCCTTTGTGATATAGAAATGTGGCAAAAATTCGTTGAGTAAACTACTGAAATGGTCTACAAACTCCTTAGACTAGTTGATAGTGATTTTCAATTTGAATCCAATCTTTGAACTTGATAGTTTCAAGGGGATAACTTTTGATTTCATGCAGCACTTTATCACAGAAGTCGCACAAGTCCGAGAATTCTTCAGATTCCAAAAAATAGCATTGAGGAGAAGGGCTGTTTCATATCAGATAATTGTGAATCAACTGAGTCAAAGAACTGTTTTTCATCATCGATAAACCTTTCATAGAACGTAAGCACAACTCAATATTTTCATGTTTTATACAAACACATCTGTGTGAGTACCGGAACTTCCAGTAAATATGCATTTTGGTGGTCTAAGTTTGAAAAACGTTGAAAATCCGATTTTTGAATCCGGATTCAGATCTGTGAAGTTAGCCAACAGGTCGTTTGATGATCCAAAAAGTAAACGTCTTTGTCTAGTTTCTCGTCCATCATTAGTTCTCACACTGATTTTATCGCGAATACCGGGCATCGTTATACTGCAATCAAATATTCAAAGTATATCAATATTAATGAAAAGTCATGACATGCTTACTACATCCTGTCTCGTTGATAATTTTCTGCGTACTCCACGGCGATGTTAGCAATGTTAAAATCTGGAACTGTACCGGTTTTGATGAAGCATTGTAGTTATCAATTATATCTTTGACAACTGGTACCTCAGCGTCTTGATAGTATACTGGACAATTCACCTCCAGCATTTGATTCAGTGCATTCACAGCTTGTTTGAATAATTGACACCGGGAACCCTCTCGTCAAAGCTCTCAAACACAGCTGTTTTGGATTACAAGTCACGCTAGAATATCCGTCATGCTTTCAAAGTTTCTTTCCTCAGAAATGCTTTCAACCGATGGTTATTCTCCCAGTTTATCTAACCTTCCTGTTCAGAAACGACCATAACCTCAGAAGAGTCACTCTGCTGGAACCGGGTCACTTTCAAACGGCAGGATGTACATATCCCAAGTAACAATTTTAGTTTCATTCCAGCCGTATATCCTGGCTTTGTTGATAAAACTACATTCAAAACTGTTTTGTCCACCAACACCTCCTCTATGCATCTTCAAAGCCTATTCCTATTTCTATTCCTCATTTACATAAATGATATTGGAAACTTGCCTTTAAAAGGAATACCTAGACTATTCGCTGATGATTCAGCAATTTTCTATCCAGGCCAAGATATTTCCTGCATTATTTCCGGCATGAACGATGATTTACTAGTTCTTATGAGGTTTTTTAACAACAACTTATTGTCCTTAAATGTGGTGAAGACTAAATATATGTTATTCCATTCTCCGCGTAAAAAAATCACCTCTCATCTAAACCCATCTATTGGAGACATAATAATCGAAAAAGTGGCTGAATTCAAGTACCTTGGCTTAGTATTGGATCCCATACTATCTTGGGGAAGTCATATAGAGTAGATCCAAAGAAAAATATCATCTCTTTGTGGTGTAATGTTCCGTGTCAAACCGTTTGTTCCCCGTAATGCACTTCTTAAATTTTATTTTGGATGCACACATTCGTACCTTCAATATCTGGTTATTACTTGGGGCCATGCCTGCAAATCTAAACTGAAGAAGTTACAAGTCTTGAAAAATAGATGTTTGAAAATCATTTATTCATTACCTCGGCTATATTCTACCTTTCAACTGTATACCTTGCGCATTAGGGTGTCCCAAAATGATTTTTTATCAGAAAACCGGGGGGCTCACCTTCCAAATGATAGCTAAGGGTGTAACAACAAAACTTTTCTATGGCGATCATGTTGTGAAATGCTGTTTAGAAGTCGCTAATTTAAGTTTTTTTTTTAAAGTCCCATTTTCATACCAAAAATCAGAAAAATATTTCTAGTTAATAAAAATCTTACAAAAACTATACCTTTCATATTTTTAACAACTTGTTAATAGTCTAAACTATAAGAGAAAAAAATGTCACGGTTGGATTCGAGTCATTTATTTCGTCACAATAATTATAATTTTGGAAAACGATTATTATATAGCTAATTTACAATATTTACTCAAATAAAAATGTACCCAACAAAATGCTATTATGAAGTTAATTCAATAAAAAGATGCGAAAATGTTTGATGAACAACTTTGCCGAAGGAAGCAAGGGTCTTTATTCAAAGCTTGCTGAGATATCCGAAATTTACTGAATTAGTGGAATACACAGTTTTAGATGTTTTGAATTTTCTTATATATTCGCTGAAATAGTTTATGTATAATAAAATAATAAACCTAGTTACTATTCAACGTTGTAAAATATTCAACGACAGAGGTCTTAAGGGAATTATTTTGTAGCTTTCTATTTTTAGCTACCACCAATATCATTTCATGTTTTTCAGGCTCAGAAGTTGGACCATACTCGTTCAAGTCTCCTGCCAATCCTAGAGCGCGTTCTGCTGGGTCATTTATCACGCACAAACTGTTGCATTTTTCTCTGACTTGCATGTACTCAACGTTGCTGCTCCAATTTGAAGGACCTTCTTTAAGCAAGATTTCGGGATTAACATTGAAAATCTTGTCCTAGCTTCGGCTGGACATATACTAAAATTGGAACGATTGAAAATCTTGAAAAATATGAGGGACTGGTTGCTAACAAAATCTTGTAATTTCGGATTGGGATTGAACTTTTTAGCTCTTTTCATATTTTTACCATCACTTTTATTTTCGGATGAAAAGGTCTTCCTCCTTGAGGACTGTCATAATCAACAAAATGATCGTGTGTATGGCACAAGTCTTGCCAATTTTCCAAGTGATAAACTAGCTGTAGAACGCTATCAGAATGTTCCGAAAATCATGGTATGGGGCGCCGTTTCACGGAAAGGAAAACTTCATCTTCTTTTCATAGAACCTAACGTAAAAATCAACACTGAATATTACATCGAGCAGGTTTTGAGTAACCATCTGCTTCCTCATGCTTCAACACCATATTGTTTCCAACAGGACTCAGCTCCAGCGCACAAGGCAAAGAAGACACAAGCCGGATGCGCGGAAAATTTGCGCGATTTTATCACAAGCGAAGAATGGCCTGCATCTTAACCGGATCTCAACCCACTTGACTACTTTGTTTGAGGTCATATGCTTCAACATATAGGCCTTACGAAAGAGCTTACTTTAGATCGATTCAAGAAACATTTGGTTGATATTTGGGACCGAATTCCCCAGGACATCGTGCGTGGTAGCTGCGATGGGTTTACAAAGCGTTTGCACAAAATTGTCAAGTAAAAGGGCCACAGATTCAAATTGAATTAATTGGTTTATTTGTATAACATGTATCTTTCAAATGAAAATTAAATGCTATTCTTTGGTTGATTTGTTTGGCTGTGATCCCATTTTGTTTAAGTGACACCTATTGTGAGACACCCTGTGAGGACTTCCCCATTCGCTCCCACGGGCCTCCCATGTGTAGAGTTGCGGGAACATTGAAATGCGTCTGCTAGTTTTGTTTACAAACATTCCTTGGGATTTTGTGTACTAAGGTTCTCTGTATTTTCTAGCTTTCTTTAAATCATTCACTTCATAGTCTTCTGGCATAGCCAATTTGAACCACCTATAATCCATCATAAATCCGGAATTTAAAGTCCAAGCACTGTTCATGCTTCGCACCAATTCCATGCGGCAAAGAAAATTGCCGTAACCCGATACAGCCCAATTGCTCGCAAATGTTGGTGCTATTAACTTTTCAATTATTATCGGTAATTTTGCATCATTGTTCTTCTTCACGCATCATGTCCAAGTGACTACTGGTGGCCCCAACAAACTACTTCGCAGATTAATCGTCGTCTAATCAAAAGCAGCCCGAAGTGGCAGTTCAGCGTGGCCAGTTGCTTGCCTCTCATTTGGGTTTTCTACTGATCTATTGTGAATGGCCATGCCAGCCAGCGCGGCGTTGTCGGTTGCTCCCCAGCACACCCAGCCTCGGCGTCGGCGTAGGATGAGGAAAAAACGCTATCAGAGAGTGTGTCTTTCCCACTAGACTTGCAGACAGACAGACAGGTGTGTGTTTTTCCAAAGCTGTAAAGCGATGAAAGCTTCGCGTGCTGCTCCTAGCTGTACTATTTGGCCCCCATCCCCAATCGCCGGGTGTGCCCCAATGTGCTTCTATTTGATACAGTTTCATTTAAAAATTAGACCGGTGCGGCTTTCCGTTACGGATTTTATGTGGAAATTGATTTGATTACACGCATTATTCATCTCGGCGTATTTATATTGCATTGTGAACCCCACTGGCTTGCTTGCTATTGTCTGTGCCACTCATGATTCATTCGCGACTGACCGGGGTCTGCTGTGCGAGATTAATTCATCATTATCGGCTTGGAAAAATGGTTACGCGGAGATGGCGTTGTTGATAATTGATTGAAATCAATAAAGCGAAAAACACCCAAATAAAGGATAATTATCGGCCAGATCAATGGGAAGCGCTTGCCAAGCTGCAAAGCACAATAACGATCCGGCCAGACCGGACCGCTCGATTTGTAATCGAGATCTAATTACGGTCACTCTCGGCTCTAATTAGCTGCTGGTTGTTGGATATTCAGTAGCTGTAAATGGCCTGAGCTGGTTCTACGTACGCGCTGAAACAGAGAGACAAAAATAGCCGGTCGCAATTATGAGTAATAATTAGTCGAAAAAAAATAGTGAAATGTTTCGCGCAAGTCAAATGAAAGAACTGAATACCGACTGAAAAGTTCAAACGGTTACTTTTTCGAGCGGAAACTAGTCAAAATTTCACTTAATTGAACTGCTTTGACGGTGATTGTTGTTCAACTGTATGGTTAGCTTGCCTCCTTTCCAAATCCAATTCCATTTTTTATGACAGTGAAATATTCACATAAATTACACAATTATAGTAAATACCACCTGCATGCAGTTCCCTGCCAATCGACTAGGTGATCCTCTCAAGGAACTTCCACCCGAAGCTTAGCCGGAGACGTACTGACCACTTACAACATGAGCGCACGCTAATTGCCAGCTCTCTTCATTACACCGATAATTAGCGCACGGCAGTAGTGCTGGTGGCGGCGTAATGGAAAATGGGCACGGGCCTGGAGCTTTTATGCAGCCGAAATTAAACCAACCAACAGCATTAACAAAGGCCCAACGGACGCTGATGGACCTCTCCTCGAGAGTTGTTGCGCCGATCGATTGCGTATGTACCTGCTCTACCTGCCTGCCTGCCGGCCTGTCTGCCAATCTGCCTCCTCGGAGCAGAAACCTATTCAAACATAAAGGAGAAGAAACTCCGAACGAATCGGGGGGAAAATATGATCAGCCAGAAAAGGGGGTATAATTACGTTATAATCGATTGAGCAACCAGGTCAATCACACCGTAAGCCAAAATATATGGTTAAGACCTGACCACTGGTCGAAGAGTCTGAAATTATTTCTACTTGTTGAATTTTGTTTGGTGCTGCGTGGTATGGTAATTATTAGTGACGGATTGGGTAGGTTTGTTCAGGTTCTTCAAGAGTGTACGGCCAAAGCCCAAACAGGATAGGAATGCTTTTAATATAATTTGTAGACGTAAAAGGATCCATAATGAGCATGGTGGAAATGCACGAGCTCTTGTAGGATAAATTTGGTATGTACTTTAAGTGATTCAATTTGAAGAATCACTCAACAGATTCCGAAACGACCGGATCATCTGAAGAGGGAGAGCTAAGCAATTGCTATTTGAATGGCTTGTTAATTTCGAACTCGTTCTTCTCTACCATGGCCAATAACTTAAAATAATAAGAATCAGCATTAAAGTAAATGGAACATCGGGCAATACAAACTACCAATAATCTTGTACGTAGGTATTTATCCGCAGCAACATTTCAGGATACCCATAGAATGCAGAACTAGACATGAAACAATCGATGCCAATCAATGTTTTTGGGAAAACATGCACTACAACATCTTAGCAAGAATCAATCAAGAGCTGCCCGGAATGATTAGTTCAAGGGATCACATCAAATAAACAAACTCAAAAACAAAGAGTTGTCTCTGTGAATCAGGACCCTTTCAGGATTGGATTTGGCAGGGGAGATAATGTATCAGAGCATACAATTTATTCTTTCTTTTCAAATCGTGGCCGAAGAGCATTTTTATGGCCTATATGTCATAGCATGCTATGATAATGTCTGCATTAAATAAATATACACTGAACACTAATTTTCTTAAATTCATTCTTTTTTGTCACAGAAAACTGGGTTTTATTATCCGCAGCTGCAAATACCTTGCAAGATTACATATATACTTTCACAAATTTACAGGCAAAACGCATTTGAACTTGCTAGGGACCTCGACCAGTGGCTTTATAGGACTTTTGTCCGGGGAGCTGCCTATAACCAAACTTCCTGTACGCTTCGTCGTCCTTAAGAATGCATTCTTCGTACTTCGTAAAGACTGTATTCGATGAAATTTTGACACACAAAATATGTCATCAAAAAATTTCCTTGAGCCCGATTCTTTTCAAACTTTCTGGAAATAAAAAGTACTACTAAATGGTCAAGTTTTGACATCATTGGTTTATTGAACCTCTTCTCCCAACCCAAATGCCCGCACTTTTGCCTTGACCCCTTTCATCAAATTTTGGGCAATGAAAGGACCGACTTGCTTACTTAATTTTAACCACACTTTCTTTAGTTCAAGTTCATTTTCTATCAGTTTTGGAGTTTTAACGAGCTTTGCCTTCATGATTGCCCAAAATTTTCAATTGGGCGAAGTTCCGGAGTGTTTGGACGGTTGACGTCTTTTGGTACAAAAACTACATTATTATCTTTGTACCAGTCTAAGACGGGCTGGTCATAGTGGCAAGATGCCAAATCCGGCCAAAACAGTGTCGGGCCATCGTGAGATCTCAAGAAGGGCAGAAGTCGTTTTTGGAGGCATTCGTCCTTGTAGATTTGTCCGTTGACGGTCCCAGAGGTGATGAAGGGCTGACTCATTTTGCCACATCCGCAGATCGCTTGCCAGACAAGGAATTTTTTGGCGAATTTCGACAGTTTCTTCTTCCGTACACTCTCCGGAACGGCCAACTTAGAGGTGGCGACGTGTTCCTGTCCTGGCATTTGTTTGGTGTCGGCTTTAATGTAGGTCTCATCGTTCATCACAATGCAGAACGGTTTTGTGAGCCACTCCCTGTACAGTTTTCTTGCACGAGTTTTGGCCACCGAGTTCTGTTTATCGCTCCGGTTCGGTGCCTTCTGGACCTTGTGCACATGTAATCCAGAACGTTTCATTGTTTTCTGCACAAAACAAACTGAAACGTTCGCCTTTTGTATGTATGTATGTAAGGTAGCCACCATCCCTTCTAAGACCTTGTCATGTATGCAGCTCCACTTAATAGCAAGATCAAATTGAGTTACCGGTTTGCATTCACAGTAACGCTGTATGAAGGGCCAAAAACGGTGGGGCGGACCCGTAAGCAGAGACACTTACGCGAAACCCGCGGGAACATAAGAATCTCCTTCCAACGATACGATCCAACAAATCGAATAACCCAATTCGCAATACTCATTAAGCTTTCTACGGGATGGCTTGTTAAGAAGGGCGCGTCACTCTCACTGAAATTGTTGGAGTAGAATTCACAGTACCACAATCGAATCGGTAGGATAAAGAAAATGATACTGTTTGTTCCCTCCTAGACGCCGGTTGTCATACCACTCCATTGTCCAATTCCAGCTTGAGTGATACCCTGATGCTCCCTCCCTTCCCAATATATATTTAATGTCATATAGTAATGTATAAAATATAGTGAATTAATATTATAATTATAATAAATATAGCGAATGAATATTATAATGACAAATAATATAGTGAATGAATATAAGAATGAAAATAACAATTCCAGTTGTGGACCTGAAAGTTTAGACAATGTAGCTGCGAGAAAAAAAATGATTTAAAATTATCTCATCAAACTTGGAATATCCATGGATAATCTGAAATTATATAGCAATAGAATAGTAAACCTAAAATTTCGATGTGCTGTTCCGTTTCCTTGCAATAATTTATGTAGTGAGTCTCATCGGAAATAGCGATTTTAATGAAATGAATTTAAATGTAATTATGTCACATCATTTAATATCATAACATAAAATAATAAACTGACGTTAAAATATAAAATAATAATACCAGCAAGCCAGTAAACTATAGTAGAATACATATATCCGTAACTAATCTGATCATCCACTCATCGAAAGACTTCCACTGTTGCAGTTTCTATTGAAATAAGATCTACTAAGATTAGAATTTGTTTTCACAATAATAGTCAGAGAACATAATAAGCGTAGGTACAAGATATATATGACATCTACTGGTATGTTACTGAAAATAAAAATTAGATGTGTATTAATTTCATAATAATATTGGAAAAACTGAAGACAGCTAATAATAAGGCGAAATAAATTTCAGATGAGTATGAATCTAAAAACTGAATCTTAATAAAACTAAAAAAATAAAAAATTAGGAATTTGAATTTTTCTATAGCTCTTGTACACCCATAAATGATTCCTCATGTCTGTGAAATAGGAAATGAATGATTGTAAACTGTTAGGTTTTGAATTAATATATATTTCTGATGAAGAAGGAAAGTGCTTTTTTAAGTAGAATTTTTCGAATATGATCCTTTCTAAAAAAAAAAACATTAAAAACCTTCCTATCTTTTCAAATACATAACGTAAGTTAGATGAGCTATAACTGGCAAGGATGCATAAATGCGAAGCTGAAAATGACTTATAAAAAAGCATACAAAATGTAGTGAATGGATGTTATAATATAAAACGATAATAATTTCATTTGTATTTACGTGTCTGCAGATTGTGGTCCTGCTGCAATTGTATACGGACCCGCACATCCACCATGAACCTGAAAGCTTAGAAAATGTATCATGGCCACCAGAAAAAAAAATTGATTTTAAATTATTTTACAAAACTTGGGATATCCATGGATGATCTGAAATTGTATAGCATATAAAGAATAATGAACCTAAAATTTCGATGTGCTGCTCTGCTAATAAATGTGATATAACCACAATGGAACTGACTCTTAGCTTCGGGTCTTGATCCCTACTGAGCCCTTGCGGCACGTCAAGCCGGCCAGTTCAGCGCAAGGGAGAAAATACGAGGAGTGCTTTACCGGCCTCAATGAGCGAATAGCCTCTATAGAACTGAGACTATCCGTGAAAATGAAGTACTGATCCGGTGTTAGTGAGGCAACAGTTTCTAGCGTAAAGTGTATTGCCGCTAATTCGGCGACATATACGGAACAAGGAGCTTGAAGTTTACGATTGGCGCTATAAATTTCATTAAATATACCAAAGCCTGCTGACTCCTCTATCAATGATCCGTCAGTGAAGAACGATTTAGTGGAATCAACTTGGCCAAACTTTGCAGCAAATATTACCGGAGCAATCATAGGACGATGATGCTCTGGGATTCCATGAAGCTCCTGCTTCATTTCGATCACCTGGGGGTTCATAACTTCACACCTGGTGAGGAGCCGGAGAGATAATTCTGAAAACCGATCCGAGAGTGGCAACATGCCAGCCAGCACTCCAAGACTCATGGTGTGAGTCGAGTGCATGCAACCTAACGCGATACGAAGACACCGATACTGAATACGTTCCAGTTTAATGAAGTGCGACCGAGCCGCTGACTGAAAACAAAAACTACCGTATTCCATAACCGACAAAATCGTTGTCCGGTACAACGTTAGAAGATCTTGCGGATGAGCTCCCCACCAGGTCCCGGTAATTGTGCAGAGAAAGTTGACCCTTTGCTGGCATTTTCGCTTCAGATACTCAATATGGGATCTCCAGGTGCACTTTGAATCGAACCAGACCCCAAGATATTTAAAGGACATAGAATGAGTTATCGGTGTACCCCAAATTTGAAGCTTCGATTGTGCAGGGTTATGCTTCTTATGCTTATGCTCAGTTTTCTCCGTAGAGAACTCGATACCTAGCTCTAGAGCCCAAGTAGACAATTTGTCTAAGGTATCCTGTAAGGGTCCTTGCAGATCGACCCCATTGGGTCCCGTGACAGACACTACACCATCATCTGCAAGTTGTCTCAACGTACAGTTGTCACTTAGACAACTGTCAATGTCTTTGACATAAAAATTATACAAAAGAGGGCTTAAACATGATCCCTGGGGGAGACCCATGTAGCTAAATCGTGAAGCTGTAGAGGTTCCATGAGAGAAGGTCATATGTTTCTCTGACAGCAAATTATACAAAAAATTATTCATTAATGGTGAAAAGCCACAAGCGTGGAGTTTATCTGATAGAACTTCAACAGATACTGAATCAAAAGCCCCCTTGATATCCAAGAACACAGAAGCCATTTGCTCTTTTTTAGCAAAAGCTAACTGAATATCTGTGGAAAGCAACGCGAGACAGTCGTTCGTTCCCTTACCCCTACGGAAACCATATTGAGTATTTGAAAGTAGGTTGTTCGTCTCAACCCATTTGTCTAGACGGAAGAGGATCATTTTCTCCAACAACTTTCGAATACAAGATAACATCGCGATGGGTCGATAGGAGTTGTGGTCGGACGCGGGTTTACCAGGTTTTTGAATGGCAATAACTCTCACTCGCCTCCAATCATCCGGTACAATGTTGAGTTCCCGAAACTGATTAAACAAGTTCAACATGCGCCTCTTAGCGATGTGTGGGAGGTTCTTAAGCAAGTTAAACTTGATTCTATCAGCTCCAGGAGCCGTATTGCCACACGAAAGGAGCGTGAGAGAGCGTGAAAAAGGTTGGCTGATCTCATCTATCGGATTCTCGGTTTCGCGAGGAATGATCCGTGCCGGCACAGAATCTGGACAAACTTTTCGCGCGAACTTGAGGATCCATTGGGTGTGAAGGGATTATATTTGATAGTAAAAATGATACGCGGGAAAATTTCCAATGAATTGATGTAAACATCTTGAAAATCTATCTAGCATTTATTAAGTAATGAGAGTTTAATTTGTATCGATATTTCGTGACGATCGCTCATTTTTAGATTTTCAATTGACAACCTACTCTTGCCGTAAGACGTAGTCTACGTCAAAAAATAATTTGCGTGAAAATGCTTGTAATATTAGGTGCGCAACTAAGTTCCCGCTGTTTAGCTATAGATGGCGCCAGTAATAAGTGCTGGTCGAATGTTGTACATCTTAAGCGTCATAAACCAAGCTCAGCCATATGGTAAACAAACCGCTTTACCAAATCAGTGATTTTGGTTTAGTGTTATATATTTTGGTTGTTTGAAGATGTCTGATTTCGTGCCAAATAATCGTCATTTGCGGGAAGTGTTGATTTTCTTCTTTCATTCGAAGAAAACGGCGGCTGAAGCACATCGAGAGCTCCAAAAAGTTTACGGTGATGCTGCTCTGAGTGAAACAACGTGTCGTGATTGGTTTCGTCGCTTCAAAAACGGTGATTTCAGTGTTGATGATCGTCCGCGTGAAGGAAGGCCAAAAAACTTCGAAGACTCTGAATTGGAGGCATTGCTCGATGAGGATCCGTGTCAAACGCAAGAAGAGCTTGGTTCAGGATTAGGAGTTTCCCGCCAAGCCGTTTCTAAGCGATTGCATGCGTTGGGAATGATTCAAAAGCAAGGAACTTGGGTTCCTTACGATTTGAAGCCAAGAGATGTTGAGCGTCGTTTTTTCGTCTGTGAACAACTGCTCCAGCGGCAAAAAAAGGAAGAGTTTTCTACATCGCATTGTGACGGGTGACGAAAAATGGATTCATTACAGTAACCCAAAACGGAAACATTCATGGGGACTGCCCGGGCATGCTTCAACATCGTCGCCTAGGCCGAATATTCACGCTGCGAAGGTTATGCTGTGTATTTGGTGGGACCAAGTTGGTGTTATTTATTATGAGCTGTTGAAACCAAACGAAACCATTACCGGGGAACGGTATCGAACACAATTGATGCGATTGAGCCGAGCACTGCACGAAAAACGGTCACAATACGAGCACAGACACAAAAAGTGATTCTTCAGCATGACAACGCTCGACCTCACGTTGCGAAACCCGTGAAAACCTACTTGGAAACGCTCAAATGGGAAGTCCTACCCCACCCGCCATATTCTCCTGATATTGCACCGTCCGATTATTACTTGTTCCGTTCGATGGCACATGGTCTCACTGGTCAGCAATTCCACTCATATGATGACATCTCAAAATGGCTTGATTCTTGGATAGCATCAAAAGACGAACAGTTCTATCGAAATGGTATTCGTGTTCTACCAGAAAGATGGGAAAAAGTCGTAGCTAGTGATGGGAAATACTTTGAATAATTCGTTTGTAACCTTTGTTTTCAAAATAAAGTTCCTTTTTCACCAAAAAACAGCGAGAACTTAGTTGCGCACCTAATAGTTTTTTGACCACAGCAAAAAAAAAAATGCATTTACGTGATTGTAATATCGTAACAAGAATAGCACTGAGAAATGCTTTCGGCTCATTTTGATTTCTCTTCATTCACAATGATTTCTTTATTCAACATTGAAAAGTGAATTGGATTTTCACCGTAGTTGAAATTTGATCTGACTTTAATTTTTGCATATTGCAGTGCACTTCTTGTTGGAATTTTATAAACTTTTCTTCTTATTGCTCCACCTCCACAAGATTTTATATCTGCATGCTGATTGAATTTTACGCCATGACATACCCCTCAGTTTCCATCACAGATTCAAAGTCGGTAGTTATCAATCCGACAAGTTCTTTTTATAAAGGTAAACTATTACTTCTGACAACACTATCACTCAATCACTCCGATCAAGCTGGACCGGTATTGACAACTGTTTCAAAACTTTAGACGGAAAACTATTTTACAGTTAACCTCACATCCCACGTCGTCTACCATAATCGCACCTGGAGGCGATTGTCTGTCGGCTGTTTTCGATTTCTTCTCGTGTGACATATCATAATAACCCAGCAACAGTAGGTACCCTCCAACGGCTGGGGTTCAATGTCAAGAAGTATCGATAAAATATCCAATCGATTCCCAATGGCTGCAATTTGTTGGCCAGAATAACTCTTTACGACAGAGACAGACACATGTCAATTGCTTTCGGGCTTACTCCACGAGCTGGTGCAATAAACAATTTCCCAGCAACAAATTCTAAGCAGAAGTGGATACGCATCAAGGAGAAATTTACATTTATTGCACGTCGAGTTAAAACGAACTACTCATATGTGATCATCCACTACAGGATCGGTTACTGTCGTGGCGGTCGACGTTTCCAAACACCAACATGCCATGTTTTAGGAGAGGAAAATTTGCCAACTTTATGGCCCAGCAGTGAACCTGTTAGGGTAGACAATATTCACCAGTCTATCACTCGTTTGTTTGGGGGCGGGTAGTCCACGTTCCACTGATTTATGGCAGTCGCGTGCGCTCGAGACGTTTTGGCGACGAGACAAGATAACAACCGGTTTGTATAGTGCCATCATACGCCACATAACAAACCACAACGTGCCAGGCCTGCCACCTTCACCACTGCCTTCGGTTGACACGCGGCTGGCAACTGTTCCCATCAGAGACAGGAAGAAAGCTTCCTCGAGAGTCCCAAAGAATTTCTTGTGACGACCGGTTCAATGTACCCTCATTCCGCCGCGACCGACGACCGTGCAATCTGTGACAGGTGAGAAGCAATAAAAATAGCAACCCAAGGCAGAATGAGTGGGATCGCTGATTGTTTTAGCTGATAGCAAATGTTGGGCCTGGCTTTCCATCCTGGAAGTTAATTTACAAGGAAATTTAGGCTACCATGCTGCCGTGTGCTATCACAACACTCCGGTGGCACGCTATCGTAATACAAAGATATTTATTTGCATCAACCCCGAGCAATGACACAGATGTGTCACTCATTAAATAACCCTCGCAAAGGCGTATTTATTTGTTTCAATGATACTCGCAAGTCACTATCAATTGGGAGCTGTACGTGAAACCGATGGCATGCATAGTGGAATATGGGAAGGTCTTCGGACGAAAGTTTTACCCTGGTGAAAACGAACGTTGAAGGTGGCAATATCATTTCCACATCCTTGAACGTTTCAAGAACTTGAGGGTGCGGTACTAGTCGAAATATTGTACCGATTCGGTATGCAGCCTTCCTTCAATGAAAATAACGCAATAACGCATTCGATCACTTGTTTTGCAGTTGAGATTGAATTCGAACAGTTGAATCAGTTGGAATATGGCATAAGTCATATGGAAAATTGGTACCTGCCATCAACTACAGAATGCGTCTGAGAATTTTGAGACTCTCACTAATACTATCATACCACTCTAACCGCTCTAGCTAGTTTAAAAAAACTTTGCTTCAGGTGTCTATTATTGTTTACAAACAGATTGGTGTATTTTCAATTTGTTGGCATTAAGGAAGATTTTATGTAAACTTTACGACAAGAATTAAATCCTTAGATTAAAGGGTGTTCCGATCAAAATTTGGTCAAACAGTAATGTGTGTGAGTCGATCAAAGTTTTTATTAATAGTCAAATACTTTTTTTTCAAGATCAGTTAATACAGGGGAAATATTCAGCTAAGCTTCCTTTTTACCGAATGCGAATCGCCGGGTCTTTCGTTTAACACCTGCCATAAGATTTTGTACAGTCTCCTTGTCGCAGAACGCCAGTTTGCCTTGAACTGTTTCTCGCTCACAACAGTTATTTGAGTCCTCTTAAGGTTCCGCTTGATAAACGAAAAATAAAACGAAACAATTGTGTCGCTTCAGGAAAGGACGTTTTTGTAGAAATTCGCTCAGATAAATTTCCTGGTTGACGGTTCCTGTCGCAAAGTAAACGTTGCTCTTCAAGCCACAGGTACAGATGGCCTGCCACACCAGATCATTCTTCGCGAACTTTGACAGTTTAATATGCTTGAAAATATCTGCCACTTTTCCCCGTCCGGTTGCCGTATAAAATTTCTGTCCAGGAAGCTTTTTCAAGTCTGCCTCGACGTAAGTTTCATCGTCCTGTACCACGCAATCAAACTTCGTCAGCATCGTCGTGTACAACTTTCGCGATCGTGCTTTGGCCGACGTGTTTTGTTTATCGTCGCGATTTGGAGTCACCACTTTCTTGTAAGTCGACAGTCCAGCTCGTTTTTTAGCTCTATCCACGGTTGAAGGCGCCACTCCCAGCTTCTTTCCGACATCCCGGACGGAGAAGTTGGGGTTCCGCTCGAAACAGCGGGCAACTCTTTTTGTCGTCGCTGTGGGCTCCGGCTTTCGATTTCCCCCCGATCCAGCTTTCCTGGCTGTCGACAAACGTCCACCGAACACTTTTAATACGTTGGTAATAGTTGATTTAGCCACATTCAACAATTTTGCCAACTTGGCGTAAGAGTAGTTTGGATTTTCGCCATGCACGTGCAAAATTTTGATGCGCTGCTTCCCTTTCTTCGACGACATTTTGATAACTGAAGTGCTAATCTCAAAATCAAAATAGAGGCATGATGCTACACGCACACATCTTTAAAATGAGGGGTGTGCAAAATTTTTTAATGCACGATGAAAGGAAATGCGTCAAGTTTAAGTCGACCAAATTTTGATCGGAACACCCTTTACTTCATGCCCAAAAATCAGTTTCGTATATCATGGCTCATGTAGAATGTTCAATAGCTACAGTATTTCGAGTCAAGGCATCAATTGGTTTCCTAACAGTCAAATTCAATTCAATTTTTCAATTTGGAAAAAATAAAAAACCATATGAGTTGAAGACCTATTTGAGGACCTAGAACATCCTGAGTATGAAGAAGTTCAGAGAGAATAAAATAAATGTCTTATTAATAGTGTAAAGCATTGTTCTAGTATATGGTTCACATGCATATGTATAATTGAATTCTCGTTGATAAACGTTTGAAATTTTTGTTTCTTTCTGGGATGTTTTTAGGTTATCCAAAGAGTACTTGACTTCAGAACTTCAGATCTACAGTTGTAAAAGTAGCTTTTAGGGGTATATAAGGTTACGATATGTATTCAAACATATTGAATGATTCTTTTGGAAGCTCAACGGTTATTATTTGATAATTTTGTGATGTTCTAGGTCATTAAAACTGTCCTTGAGTTGAGAACCTAAGATCTACAGTAGTAACTATAGCTGTTTGGGCTATGCAAAGTTATGCTACATAATTAACCATATTCAGTGAATATTTCTCGAACATAAAAAAAAACATAATGAGATAAACTGGGATGATCTAGGTCATCCAAACTGTTCTTGAGTTCAGGACATAAGATCTACAGTTATAACAGTACGTTTTTGGAGTTCGCATAGGATCAATATGTATTTAACAATGTTCATTGAATAGTGTGGAAGGTCAACAGACATAGTGCGACAATCTTGAGATATTCTAGGTCATTCAAAACTGTCCTTAAGTTCATAACATAAGATCAACAGTTGAAACAGTAGTTTTTTGGGCAAAATAAGCTGACGAAATGTATTTACACATGTTCAATCAATCTTCTGGAAGGTCCACAGTCGTTACTTTATAACTTTGTGATCCTCTGGATAGTCCTAACTGTCCTGAGGCTAAGAGTTTGAAATTACCACCGTAAATAGTTCCTTTTTTTGCAATTTTTTTAATCCATGTCGCTGCGACCAATTTTTAGATCTATTGTGACGTTTCTGGCTATACAAAGTGACGTCGCGTATTCAAGAATATTTGAATATTTTATTATTTGAATGTAAAAATACATAAGATAATCCCACATACACTTAGTATATGTTTGTCTCTCACCCTCCTCCCCCCCTTTGTTTTTTTCCTTCATTTATTTTTTGATTTTGTATGGGGCGTGTTTGGCCCCCCCCCCTCCCCCGAAAATTCGGCGTGGTTTATGAGCGTCCCTAGATTATCTTGGGGTGGGGTGGGCCTCCCACACCTGGTGTTCAGACTTAAGTTTACGTTGGGCGTATTTTAAGGGCAGTGCAAGTTATAGTGCGTTTAAACATATTCAACTAATATATTTTTTAAGGTCAACAAACATTCTCAACAAACAATATGAGTTGATCATAGACTGAATAAGCTGTTTTCTAGCTTAAGAAGCTCAGTTTCCATTGAAAATGTTCTTACACAACATGCAATGTTTGTTGGGTTATAAAGTAATATGACATGATTTAGATCATCCATACTATCCTTGAGATCAGAACTTAAAACCAACAGTTGTTACACAAGCTTTCTGAGCTATGCAAAGCTACGATGTGTATAGATACATTCATCATATCTTGGAAGAACAACAGACATTATAAGATAATCTTCGGATGTTCTAGGATATCCAAACTATCCAGGAGTTCAAAACCTCAAATCTACAGCTGTAACTGTAGTTTTCTGGACCGAACAAAGCAACAATAGGTATTTGACCAAATTAAGTAAATCTTGTGGAAAATCAACAGATACCAAGTCTTTTTTTACACGGTTTTTTTTACGACGATTTTTGAAATAATGCGGTTTTTTTACGACGATTTTGGAAATAACGTGGTTAAAGAGCCAAAAAAGCCTAAGTGTTTTCTGAGGATGTACATACAATGAAAAAGTCAAAAAACACGAAAAACACTATTGGATACTTGGTGTGTCATGAAGAAGATTAGTTTCCTCGGTATTCAGTTAACCTACGCTTTCAATGGGGTGCTGTGGAAGGACTGTTCACACACGTCAGACACCATTGTGAAAAGCAAGATAGCGACTTCCAATTTGTGAAAAACCGCCAAATATCCTACAATATGGGTATTTTTGGAACGGGGACAACGTGTAGAGGCCGGAAATCGATGTCCAACGCCATTTTGGAATCCAAGATGGTGACTTTCGGTTTTTGGAAAATTGTCAAATAGTCAACAACATGGAAATTCTCGAAACGAAGACGACGTTTAGAGGCCGGAAATCGATGCCTGACGCCATTTTGGAAACCAAGATGGTGACTTCCGGTTTGTGAAAAGCTGCCAAACGTTCTACAATATGGGTATTTCGGAAGGGACGACGTGTAAAGGTCGGAAATCGATATCCGAAGCTATTTTGGAAACCAAAAAAAGGACATACGGTTTGTGGAAAACCATGTAATAGGGTCTTATGGGACCGTGATATCTTTCTGTCTGCGATGTTTGCGCTCATTTCGGTGCAGTGGTTGGTGAAAAACAATGGTTACATGTTTTTTCGCCAAACACACACACACACACACACACACACACACACACACACACACACACACACACACACACACACACACACACACACACACACACACACACACACACACACACACACACACACACACCGCGCGCACACACACACACCGGTATGATTTTGAGCCTAACTGGTCGTAGAACCCTTTTCATCGAATTTGGTTTATAGTCAATTTTGTTGTTTCGAAGTTAAATGTCCTGATGATTTCTTCAACTTCAACAAAAAAACAGTGTGCGATATATCCTGGAGTAGACCATTTAAATTGAACTTCAAATCTACATCCACTGTTTCACAAGAACCTGATTTTAGGTTTGTATGTGTTCTGTAGATTTTCCTCAGCTGCTTATAAATTAGTCACTAAATAACTTATAGCTAAATATACAGTCCCTAATGAGTTAATAATGAGTTCTCTAGAGATTTATTTTTTGTTTTCATATTTTTCTCAATTCGGTAGTAAATATTTCTAGGTATGTGTGAAAAGCAGAATTAGTCACATAGAAAAAAGTTCTGAAATTAAATGCACACGACTGTTATTGCCAACAATGTAATCGTTTATCGTTACGCTGCCGCAGACAACATTCGCGCTGCTTGTGAAAGTCACTCGAAGTAAACACAAAATTTGGGGTTGCCAAAACATACAGACAAAATACTCAGTTGGCCGTGTAACCAAATTAACTTTTATTCTCTCCGCGCGTCTCTTAATAACATAGTCTCTGGTATATATGAGAGTCTCTTTATCTCGATATTCTCTCTTTGTCGATGATTCTCTATGTCTATAGTCCCTTGAAAATATTTGTGAGCAAATTACCTTCCATATGTCGATGAAAAAACTGCGAAAAACAAAGTCCACCTGTGTTTGGAGCAAGCGATCGAGATTAGCATTGGATACGGGATGTACAAAAAAACTTTTGCTACCCGAAATGTATCTAGGATCTTTTTAGCCGGCTAGTCAATTTCTGTTCTGAATGTCGATCTCTCCCTACCTCGAAGTTCCTTCAAGATCGAGACATGGAAATTTGACTGTAAATACATAAATGCTGATAAAAACGGATAATTTTCATCCTGTTTTAGCTATAAATTATTTATTTTTTTTTTCCTTATTTTACGTCGGCCTATTTCCTCACATGGTGACAATCACCGACGCCAGGAAGACGACTCCACCACCTGGACCCTACCTAACGACTCATGAATATGAGCCGGGACCAACGGCTTTACTTCCCTTCCGATGGAAGACGTGACCAGATTTTTTCGCCTCAAAAAAAACCACCGACGTCGATTGGGATTGAACCCAGACCCACTGGGGTGCCAAGTAGCAGTTACGCTTACCACTACACCACCGACGCCGGCGAGCTATAAATTAATGATTACCATGAATTTTCTCTTTATCAATGCAATATGCGTTGAAACAATGCATATGCACTTTCACAGTTATTAGTTATAACAATGTTTTTCAATATAAGCCGTTTTTTTACGACGATTTTTGAAATGACGCGGTTTTTTTTTTACGACAATTTTTTTAATTAACACGGTTTTTTTACACGGTACGTATCTCCCGCGTGAAAAAAAAAATACTTGAGTGTAATCAAATATCTTGGAATGTACTGAAGATTGTACTCGAAAAAAATGCAATAGACAAAAATGATCACCAAAAATTCATTTTTAGTCGGATATGTTTGATACTCTCAGAGAATAAATGAACACATATTAGCTATGTTTTTGCAAAGTTGGTTTATTCAGCCTCTTCTCCTAGGCTCAATGCCTGCACATTGGACTTAACGCTACCCATCAAATCTTGTGAACCACTTGCGCCATCTTATTGACATACTTTCATCCACTCTTTTTTCAAATCCTAGTCGTTTTTGAAGACCGTCCCTGTTTTCCGGAGCTAACCCTTCATAATCGCTCAAAATTTCTCTATTGGGCAAATTTCTGGCGAGTTTGGCGGATTTGCCTCCTTTGGCACAAGAACAACTTTGGCTTCGTACCTCTTCATCATCGGTTTCGCGTAATGGCACGATGTCAGATCCGGCCAAAACAGAGTGTCACCTTCGTGGGTCCGGAAGAGGGCAGCAAGTGCTTCTGGAGGCATTCTTCCGGTCATTATGTACGGCTTGCCGAATTTGCCGCACCCACAGATTGCCTGCCACATCAAGTACTTCTTGGCAAATTCGTCGACCTTCGCCTCGCGGAACTTCTCCAGAACATGCAGGTGGGACTTGCGGAGGCAAAATTCCTGGCCGGGGATCTGCTTACCGTCCGCTTTAATGTACGTCTCGTGATCCATTACGATGAAATTCGGCTGCACTAACCACTCGCGGCGTAGCTTCCTAGCGCGGGATTTAGCCACCATATTCTGTTTATCAGTTCGGTAAGGTGCCTTCCTTACTTTGAAGACATGAAGTCCAGCCCGTTTCATCGTCTGCTGGACGAACAAGGCGGAAGAATTGTCCTTCTTAGCCACGTCCCGAATTTCAGTTCTCGAAGGCTTCCTAATTGCCTCGTACTCAGACACCATCAGTGGTTTAACTAAACCCACTCGAAATATCGTCATAAGGGATTCCGTTAAGAGGTTTGTCAAAAATTAAGAGCTGACAAATGATTTTATTTTTTAAATTAAACCTCCTGCACCAGCAGACTTAATTCTGACAGCAACGTTTACGGTTTTTGGCAATCGATTTTCGATCTCCTAAAATTATGTTTTCTCCCATCAGAGCACTTTTATGAAAATATTCATGGCTTCGTACCACTCCATCACCGGTCTCACATAAAGGCACGATGTCAGATCCGTCCGAACCAGATGGACGAATTGACCTGCTTGGCCACGTCCCGAATCGAATGGTTAGGATTGCGCTTGAAGTAATCTCTCGCCTGCCTTGATTTCACGGGGTCGCTCGTCTTCGCTGTTTTCCGCTGCCAGCTTGCCGCTGGGTCGTCTGGGTCTCCTCGAACAAATTTACCACACGGGAAACGGTCGAATTGTCGATTTCCAACTGTTCCACATGTGGGGCTGGCTTGGATTTTACACGACCGCGTCCATAATTTTTTGTCGAATCACTTCTTTCTAGGAAGCCATATCAATAACTATTTGACAGATTGTGACGAAATTTTGCACAAAAAAACAATACACCAAAAAATTACACCCAAAAAAAAAACAAAAATTTTTCACCCAAAAAAAAAATATTAGAAAAAAAAAAATTTTTTAATTTTTCGAGTATTAACTACAGTCGTAACAGTAGCTTTATAACTTATTTAAGGTGCACAAAAACACATTCAATTAATCTTCTGCAATGTCACCAGTCATTATTGCCCAGGTAACCAATAAGCAGCTCCAAAGCATCTTTACGGCAGCCTATCAAGCAATTAATGTACGTTAAATGCAACATAAATGCCACTTTTGGCCCAATATACGGCTGTTTTACTGCAATACTATGATAATGCTTCATTAATGCTATTTTGCATTCGAAATGTTTATTACAGGCAATAAGCATTTAAATAGCATTTGAAATGCAACCTTACAACAGATAGCATTCAAGATGCTGATGTAATGCTAATTTAATGCTTGTAGCATCTGAAATGCAGATTTAGGGTTGATATACTGCATATGCTAATGCTTATTGGTTACCTGGGTAGATTATCTTGGGATGTACAATTTCATTAAAACATAAAACCAAGATTATCTAATAGTGTCTGTTGGTTTTCCAGGAAATTCATTGAATATTTTTGCATACATTTCGTAACTTTGTATTGCGGATAAAGCTACTGTTACAACAGTAGATGTTAAGTTCTGAACTCCAGGACAGTTTGGATGACATAGAATATCCCAAGATTATTTCACAATGTATGTTGGTCTTCCACGATATAAATCGAATATGATCGAATTCATATTGTAACTTCATATTGATGAAGTTACTGTTACAGTAGTAGATCTTAAATTTTGAACTCCAGGATAGTTTTTTTTAACATAGAATATCCCAAGATTATCTCATAATGTCTGTTGGTCTTCCAGAAGATTCATTGAATACGTTTGCATACATTTCGTAACTTTGTATAGCGGACAAAGCTTCTGTTACAACAGTAGATGTTAAGTTCTGAACTCCAGGGCAGTTTTTTGGCATACAATATCCCAAGAATATCTCAAAATGTCTGTTGGTCTTTCAAAACATTAATTGAATATGATTGAATACATACCGTAACTTTTTATAGCGGATAAAGTTGCTGTTAAAACAGTAAATCTTAATGTCTGAACTTCAGGACAGTTTGGATGACATAGAATATCCCAAGATTATCTCGTAGTATCTGTTGGTCTCCCAGGATATGCATTTAATATGATTGAATACATATCGTAACTTTGTATAGCGGATGAAGCTTCTGTTACAATAGTAGATCTTAATTTCGAACTTCAGAACAGTTTGGATGACATAGAATATCCTAAGATTGTCTCACAGTGTCTTTTGGTCTTCTAGAACATTCATTATATATGATTTTTTCATATAGTAACTGTGTATAGCAGATAAAGCTACTGTTATAACAGTAGACGTTAAATTCAGAACTCCAGGACAGTTTGGATGACATAAAATATCCCAAGATTATCTCATAATGTCTATTGTTCTTCCTGGACAATCATTCAATATGATTGAATATATACCGTAGCTTTGTACAGCTACTGTTACAACTGTAGATCTTAAGTTCTGAACTCCAGGATAGTTTGGACGACCTAGCACATCTCATAAAAACATTTCCTACTTTTTTCAAACATTTCAAAGTGATACCAAATCAATCTGAATACACCAAATTGATTGTATAATAACGCTTTGAAAAGTTTAGGCCTGAAAGGGTTGAGTGGAGCGAATGAAGAAACTGTTCACTGAACTGAAGAAGAGGTCTATTGTCTCACTTTTGTCATTCTATTTACGGACAAGAAGCTGTTTACTGTCCACAATGTGTCCAACAGTCGCATCAACCGGTAAATAAGATCGAAGAAAGCATCTGATGTACGTTTGGTTGCTTCCGATGGCAAAAAAATGGAACCCGTTTTTATCCAAGAAGGCTGGAAACTGAACACAGATGAGTACTTAGCAATCTTTAAAGACCATGTTTTGCTTTGGATTACGTCAACCTACGGCAAGGATGTGAATATTATGTTCCAGCAAGGCAGAACCCTAGTCACATAAAAGTATTTTCGACCGTTATTAAACTTGTGTGTTGCTTGGGTATCCCTCCTCTTCCCTTGGATCCGATCCACCATAGATGAGGTTCGCTCTCAACTTTTTTCGAGGTCCAACCTGGATTCACCAATACACACAAACATGAACTGTCAAAATAAAATGTTTATGTTTGTTTATGTTTATGTTTAGTACTAATACCATCATACTGACTCGACTCTGGATCCGTTTTCGTCCGGTAATTGCGAGTCGGAGTCAGACCTGACCCAGGTTTAAAACCGAAAACGACATTAAACAATGATAAAAACACATTTTAGTAGTAGTAGTAGTAGTAATTTTTGATATAGTTTTTCGGCAGTCGTGGAGCTTCTGCTGTATGAACGCTTTTGGCGGTAGCAAGCACCCTGAGGGTACACTTATGAGCAGTCGTTGTCCATAGGCGTTGGGCCGCTCCCGTCAACCTCGCTGCGAGAAACATGGCTGCTGAAGCCTACGAGTTGGCGGGAAATGCCACCCGCGACAACAACGAGACAAGAATCATCCCAGTCACCTGCAGATGGCCACCCGCAACGATAAGAAGCTGAACCAAGAAGACCAAGAAGAAAGCCCAAGTTCAGTCGCGAATCATATTTCTCCTCGTCAACTAAATCCGTCCTTTTCAGATCACCTAAATCAGTTTGCCAACTAAAGAGTTTGTTTGGTCGGGGGAATTTTTCTCTTTGCTGTTTGAAACTTCCATTACCCGAATTGAACATGGCATTGCTTTAAACGCCACGTCCCGGGAGTAAATGGCAAAGCGCGTTGAACAACCATCGAACGAAATTCTACTACAGGTAATTCGACTTGAACTGCAACACGGCAGCACAGAGTGCCGTTTAATCACGATTAATTGGCTACACAAATGCTCTGAAAGTGTTATTTGCTGTCACAATGAGGAATGCGCCAACATTATTTGGTGCCGTGACCAGGATCGTCGACACCGTCCGGGATCCAGCATCCAAGAGAAGCACGTGGGACGATCTAATGGGCGCAGCCATCTGTGTTCCCGATTATTCATAAATCCAAGGCTCGAACAATCGGGCATCAGGTAATTACCTGTCCGATAGATTTCCTGGTTATCTCAGGTGCGCTTAAGATCTCCGTTTCTTTCCTGCATGTATTTCTGTTCTACGGGCCGGAGTTATTGATTGCTGCAAAGCCATTTTGAGCACATCCGACTACCGCCATTGTGAAGGCATTCCGCCTGAGTTCTTTGTATCGGTCGAACACCGCCCTCACGTTTCGGCCAACCAGCGCCATCGCAGTTGCTGCATTCAAGCCACGCCGTTCTGCCATTGTGTCCCAGCTATTCATTGGCTTTCTGGAAGCATCGACCTATTCCATTCATCCCGCACTACAATCCGGGCTCAACCCGCACGGACCGTGCACAATATCGTTCCAGCTTGCAGTTTTTTTTTACAAAAATACAAGGCACTTTCCTGCCTTGGAATCGCTGAGTACCGTTCCAACTGAGTTTTTACCACCTGTCGGGTCTACCGTGGTCTTTTTGTCAGATAGACATCGCTTTCCGTCTACATGATGACATCTTCGCAAAACGTGGCAATACTGGCTTCGAGGAGGACCACCATGATCGAGGCTTTGGGTCGGGCAGAGGCATTCGTGGAACACTTCGTGGAAGAACGAGGCCAGTCGCA
>JAHHFK020004607.1:0-53258 GCA_024533555.2 Aedes koreicus | reverse complement strand
CCCCCCCCCCCCCTCCCCTCCCCTCCCCTCCCCTCCCCTCCCCTCCCCCCCCTCCCCTCCCCTCCCCTCCCCTCTATATTTGTACTGTGTCTATGCGGGGCTTGTTGTAAGTGAAAGTGACCTCGGAATGGACGTGAGTAACCAGGCATTCTGAAATGGGTCACTGGAACCCAACAGAGCTATCACCTTCCAACTCCCGGGCTAAAAATGTTTGTGGAGTCGAAAACAGTTCGTTTAACTGCAAACATTTTTCTTCCATAAAAACACTGCCGGGCGGTGGGCGTTGGATTGTACATACACATACACACACAAATTTACATGTAATGTGAGAACGAATTCACTGTAGTGACCCATTTTTGTTTTCGACTGGCCAATGCATGGTTCTTCAGATCATCCGGAACATTCGGAATATTTGAAGTGTTGTACATCACTTTCGTTCTAGTGATTTTACCATACATACACTTCAGTTTGTTTTAAAGTGTTATAAACAAGTTACTCGGTTAATTAGAAGCTTTTCAGCTAGCCTTATGTGCCAGTTATTATGCTTCACATTTAGCGGGTGATATGAAAAGTTTCTGGAAAGTCATCATGAAGCAAATAGGGAACTAAACAAACATTTTTTCCAAATAAAGGGTTAATAAAGAAAGCAAAGTAACATAAGCCTGAACACCACGCAACACTTTAAGAGTCACAAATAATGTCGCAACTTTGAGAAAAAAAAATATAAGTTTACCCCCTTTACTACCCATTTTCATCGTTTTTCCTGTACTTTTGCTTGCTACAAAACTTCAAATCCCATCCTTAAAAAGGATGAATACACATGTTTAAGTCATTACAATCACGTAAATTCGTCTGAGCATAACTTGAAAATTGTTGTCGTCACCAAAATAAATAAAAACTGGAAATTTCTATAATTGATTTATAAAAAAAAATTTTTTTCTTATATTCATACTTTTTATTTAATTTATAACTCATTATTTTTCATTTCTTTTCATCATAAAAAATAGAAAAATAGAAATTTCATCATAAAAAATAGAAAATCCAGTGAGTAGCCTGGGACAAAATTTAAATTCCAGTTCCCTAATGATTTTCGGAAGCCTTTTGGACCCTGTAATAACTGTGCAAAATTTCAGCTCGATTGGTGAAACTATATTTTAGCGCTAGTGGTTTTAATTTTACATAGGATTTTCCATGGGAAAACTTACTTTTACAGATAAAAATCTGGCAAGGTGATCCATTGTCCTTGAAAAATAAATCAATACAACCACTTCCTGGGACATTTTTCAAGAAAACTTTTCTTTGAAGACCGCAAAGCGTTCCGACGCTTGTGGGAAAAGTTATTAAGCTGAAACTGATTGCTATCCAATCGAACGGTTCATTGAACTGTTTTCTCTTGCAGCACTGCCACCTGCAACCTGCTGCTGGCTGCGCGAAGCAACCACTGTGTTTTGTTTATGTTCACTCAGCAAGGAGAAACTGTGCTGCTAGAAAAAACAGTCCAATGAGCCGTTCGATTGGATAGCAATCAGTTTCAGCTTAATAACTTTTTCCACAAGCGTCGGATCGCTTTGCGGTCTTCTAAGAAAAGTTTTTTTGAAAAATTTCCCAGCAAGTTAAGGGATTGATTTATTTTTAGAGGACAACGGGTCACCTCGCCAGATATTTCTTTGAAAAGGTAAGTTTTCCCATACAAAATACTATGGAAAATTAAAACTGCGAGCGCTAAAATATAGTTTCACCGATCGAGTTGAAATTTTGTACGGTTATTATAGGAATCAAAAGGCTCCCAAAAATCAATAGGGAACGAAAATAATTTTGTTTCATATATCCGTGTCCCAGGCTAGTGTTACCCGGTGCACCACTGTATATTTTGTCAGGGGTTCTAGGCCTTACCAAAAACGGTAGTGCTACAGAAGCATTTGGATTGGCCACATTCGACTTGTGAATTGGATTCGAACAATAACCGGGTACTTAAATCTGTCAAACGAGTTGAGACGCAAACCTAGAGAAGACCTAGGTTTTAATTTTTGCCTGAATTCGTGTCTTGGCTCAACGCAGACGATTAATTAGATGGCAGTTCTAGTTTTATGAATTCCAAAAAAAGAGAATCGAATGTAGTCGATTTGGGGTGCCAAGGCTCACAATGCAAACGGCTGCCTTTCGTTGAAATTAAAGGTTGTCCACGTTGTAATTTCAACACACGCAACTAGCTATAGCTTTTTTGCTTTTAGGGGACAACGTTTTAAATGTTGGGTAGTTTTAGTTCTGTATGTATTGTTTTTGGCCTTTAATTTTCATTGAAAAGTGCGGAAATATTTTTGGAGTTGGAAAAGCAAAGGATTCACGCGACGAAATTTCTAAAAAATTCACTACACTTCAATCAAAATAGGCAATCTGTTCATGACTAAATTAGAGTCGTAAACCAGTTAGTTGAACCGATTTACAACAAGCCATACTAAGGGCAACTCTGTCGCATCGTATCATAGCAGAGAACTCGGGAACTCTACTGTTTATCGTGTCATCAAAGGACACGGAGAACGTCAAACCACCGATCGGAAAAAGGAAATTGGACAAAAGCGTTGTTGAAGATTTCAGGCGCAAACCAAACGCTTCTGCACGGGATATTGCAAATACGCTAACCTTGTCCAAAAGTTTTGTGCAAACGGTCAACAATTGGGCTGGACTACAGGGTCTCCAAAGTCCAGGAGGCACCAGAGAGCGAAACAGCTCCTCATCGCAAAAAGCAATTTGGGAAGTTGCTTCTGAGGTACCTCGAGTAACTGTCGTTGCTCAGCAAGCGAGCACTGTCATTTGTTTTCTCTCTGGTTTTGTAAGCTGCTGTCAAACCGAAGATAGTACATGTGTTTTCGAGTGTGCACAATTGGACGCTAGCAATTTTCAACGTTTTTAATTTTCTCTATTCAACTCTGTTTTTGAAACCACCTTACATTCTCTTTCCTACACCTACATTTACTTTCATCTACATATCTGATATGCTCGTATAATTTGACATCGTATTTACTACTATTCGTGTAAGGCTTTGCCTTTTTCGAGAAGTTATTTTTATGCCTCCAATTAAGTCATACTTTGAATAAACCCATCAGTTTTGGCTTGACCTCCTATTTGCTAATGCAGCACCATTCCGCCAGACGGCCAGACTATAAACTGGTGCTTTGGAACAAGGGCAGGAGAAGAGACAAACGGGCTCAGCCCGCTGCACTTCGACCCAAGCTTCAAGCTTCTTAGAATCGAAGATTAGCATATTTAGAATCAATCGCTATCATGCCTCATCATTGCACTTCAGTAAAGCCGTCCGTAACATGTATCACCTATTAAACATTCGCTGAACCCCCATAGTCGTGGAATAGGGCTCACCGTTGTGCCATCTTCTACTGCGTTTAGCAGAATGTCCACAATGTTTTCAAACAAATTGGAAGTCACACTTTTCGAAACCCTGGCAACCGGTAAGAACCGATGACGATTGATTCGATTTTAAGCTATGTTGAGTTACTCGCGAGTTACTCGGTGCCTCAAAGCAACTCAGAGTAGAGCTGTCTCACCCCTAGGGAGGCGCCAAATCGTAATGACCAACAGAATGTGGAAGCAAAATCACGTAATTGCAAGCTTTATACGCAATTGCACACGCCATAACCCTCGTTGTGATATGCATGATGAAACCATTCAGTAGATTCCAGGTCATCAATCTTACAAGATACAAGTTCGATGTCCCAGAGCATGAACGGAAGCATAAAATCTCGAAATTTGCCAAGAAATTCTTGGTTTGGCAGACAACTTGTACGTGCGGGATGCGAAGGGCCCCATTCGTGACGGCTGCAACCTTGAATGGCTGTAAAGGAATATCTACAAAAACGTCTCCTTTTGCTGAGGGCGCACAAAGGTCACTAATTATTGACCCGCCTACGCGTCTTGCCAATACTCAAAATAGGTGCTGGAATGGTATAAGCAAAATATAGTAAATTTCGTGCTCAAGGACCCTAATCCTCCAAAAACCCCAGAGTTGAGACCAGTCGAAAAATATTGGGCTATTATGATGCAGGAATTACGCAAACATCCTAAGACAGTCAAAACAGATCAAGAATCGAAGATATCGTGAATCAATGTACAAAAACTCGTTGGTTCTAATGTTGTACAAAATCTCATTGAGGGTCTTAAATGGAAAGTAAGCGTACTTTGATTTGATGCGCAAGTTGAACAAAATGTACATGGCAAAATTCAACAGAGATGTTTTGTTTGAAACCCCGAAAATGTTCAGACAATTGGTTAGAAGACGGATCTTTGGCAAATCGCTTTCTGTGTTGCAATTTAAACCTAGACAACCTTTAGTTTGACAGACATTTATGGCAAAACTGTCAAAAAACACGCAAACGCAAACGCAGCGTATCCATTGCGAGCAAGCCTTGACGGACTTTAATCGAACTTGATTGACTTTCGATGAAAATTTGTATTGAATTTAATTTAATTTTACGCCGTTTCGTCAGTGGTAATATTTTGCTGCATATTTATCAATTTTAATCTTACCACATCGCAATAACAGAAACCAATAAATTTCTCGAATTTCTAGTCGGGTTGACTCCATATAGCAGCGCTATTCACACTCTCATTTCGCAAGCAGACGTAGCGGCAAGCGTTCCGTCTGTGCGATGCCAACCCTCGTCCCCCCCCCCGCCTCCAATCGTTCATCAGAAAAGGATGGGAAGATTTGATTTTAGAAAGTGCTTTTCCAATCCAGTGACAGTCGAATAGCTCCATATGTTCCCACTACACTTCGCTGCAATTCATTTCACGTGACTGACATTTCCCATTTTGCTTTTCTCGGGCTCGCCCGGGCCACACGACATTCACTCAATCTCGAATTCACGTGTCGCCAGATGTTGGTGCTGGGGGCCCGGCTGATGATGATGTTGGTTTTGCTTGTTGTCAAATGATTACTCCTGTCGAAGCAAGGCGCGACACAGAAGGCTAACTTTTGATCTAGTTTTGTGTTGCACGCCGTGTGTTGTCCACTTTGTAAAGATCCGGGAATGGGTCCGGGATTGGATTGGTTTGAAAACAAATAATCAACTGTCAACCAGTTTTCATCAAAATGGCACACTTGGATTGATGCGAGTTGATTTGATTGGATCTACGTCGCGTGAAATATACTCTTGGCTCGATCAGATTAAACTTCGACGGTTCTCACCCAGAATGCCACCATCATTATGATTGGCATCATTATGATCATCATTAACAATACTGCTGAGCAGAGGCACGGCTTAAAGATTCCTTCCCTTACAGCAACCAGAAACCGAATCTGTGAGAAGCGGAAAGTCTATACACCCAAATCGAATCAGAAATTCCATGACTTCGCACATTTCCCTCCCAAAATTGTAACAAATTTTTAATTGCTGCTTCCGAGTGTACAGTCGCTGTAATTTTTATTTTCATCAAACATTATAATAATGGTGCAGTGCTGCCTGGTGCCTACAACCGGCTGTGGTTAAGGCTTTTCTGCCATACCACTGGCTGGCTGAAGTGGGAAGCTTTAATGTGGTTTCTCCCCCTCTGACATCGTCGTGCCATCTTCCGACCAGCCCACTAAAGTTTCAATTTCGAACAAGACTAGCTAGCTACACGTTCGTTCGAAATGGGAATCATTTTTAATTAAGTAGCTCTTCCCTCCAAGTTGCCTTTACTGTGTAGCCTCCAATCACCTCATGCGGACTCGGTATGGAAGCAACTGCCGACAGTATGAGTGTTGTATCGTTTTTAAAAAATGGAAGAACAAAACCTCAAAGGACGCGTGGGTGGGAAAACAATTGTGTTTGGAGAATTTTCCAAATTTCCATGCAACTTCTTGAGTTGAATTATAACTGGGTGGAATTCGGCGCCGGGGGTCCTGAAAAGTTTTTCCATCACAATCGGCGATTACACCCATCAGAGGCGTTTTGTCTGATGGAATTTTTCGTGGTAGAAAAATGAGATCGAACAACAATCATCGTTATCGAGCACAGCTGCTTTTGATTGATACTTCATGGAACTAATGATGATCCCTGCCGAGAAGGTTGGTTTCAAGTCGTGGGTTAAATTTTAGAGGAATTCATGTTCTATTTTGTTTTTAACAAGTGATGGGAAAAGTCGCTCTTTTGCTGATTGAAAATACTAGGGGTCATACATTTTCACTATTAATAGAATTAAAAAAAAAAACAAACACCACTAAATCATAGAAAGGAAATGCCAGCTGCTAATGAATGAACAAAACCCACTTTCTGTCAGAAAAGGCCACTTCTGATTGGACGAATAGACAAACGCATGCGATCTCATCGTTAAAATTAATTGCAAATGGGCACTTTGTTGATAATGCGGCCGTGTTGCTAGTAGGCGTTGATTTGTTATAGTTTGTGTGGAAACGTAAATAGAATTGTCCAGATGTACTTGATGTTGTAGTTCAGTAATTTTTCGATCCGAAAAAAAAAGAAGTGCAAAATAATAAATTTTGGTCGCAATGACGTGCTCAATCTGGAGCTTCATTCCCAAAGGATTCACTTGTCCGCCGAAAGTGGATAGAAGCCTACGTGGAAAACTCGAATTATGAAGAGCGGCAAATTTTCAAGCTATCTTCCAACAGCCGAATATGCAGCGTAAGTTAAAATGATTCTGACTCAGTTTTCAGACTTCGACATTCGTTTTAATTTGTGTTGGTTTATTTTCCAAAACGGCAAAAAGAATCCAAATGGAACCTTTAACGTTCCAACTGATGTCACTTCGCTGGATGGAGAGTGGCAAGATATGGAAACTGTTGAGAACTTTGGAGGCATTGAGCTGGATGAAGAAAGGATGGAAATAAACGTGGTGGACAACCGACGTTGATGCGGGAAGGAGGTACCTCGAGTTATTCCTCTAGAAATTCTTATTCGGCACAGACCAGCTAGACTTGCGAGATGTTCCGTTTGAGAGAACAAGTAACCAAGCTTAAGTTTTTTTTTCAAAAGATTTTGAGCAAATCTTCTGAAGACATCTAGTCGATAAAATGATGACAAAAGGGTGAAAATGTTTTTGACCGTCTTTTTTTCAGAATTGTGCCAATGTTCACCGGTTTTAAACCCGCCAACACCTGTCATCCTGTCGATCATTCAACATCAGAGATTAGAAGTATTTTTTCCAGAGATCGCAGATTTTTCACAAACATTTTGCCATTGATTGGTTTGACCAAATAATTTTTAATGCCAGTAGTGCGTCCTTAGCTGACGACAAGGAAAAATTGTTCTTCCGTTTGGCTGAAGGTGAGTGTGTGAATGCATACATTTCATTAAAACGATATTAGATAATGCTGATTTGTAGATTGACAGCGGATAAACAAGTGTCGAAACGGAGAGGATCAGATCCTGGATGACGCCCCAACGTCGACCGTGATTTCCGTTCCGGTCATCAGAAGCTGTTCCAGGACTACTTTAGCGACACGCAATCCTACAACGAGCAGCACGTTCTGCGTTCCCGCATGCCAAGGGAGGTGTTCCTGGACATTATGCGATAACTAGAGTCAACTAGAGGCTTCTCAAAAATGTATCTGTATGAGCTATTTGCGAGCGCTCATCATGACCAATCTATCAATAAACAGATTGTTTACTTTGAAGACTTCATAACTTTTCATTTTCGAGCAATCAAAATACTATTCGGAATCTTGGAACCTCCGCATATCGATCTAGTCAGCGTTTTCCGGAAAATGCAGTGGCTGTAGAAAAAACTAAGACAAGCATTCGTTATTTAGGAATGAAACGAAAAGGCAATTCATTAGCACCGGGAGAAACTTGAGGTAATTATCAGCATCCGAGGCGAGCAACACAACTTTCTGTCCGCCGCCAGCATCACACGCAGCAAACACGGTTACTTTTTGGCTCACAAATATACCTCAGAGTATACTCAATAAAATTAAGTTATTGTTTGGTAAAACCTGAAATTTTACTCAATAATTGGTATTATCTAAGAGTTAAGCTACATACTGAAATCAAAACTGGTTCAGGAACGGTTAGTTCTTTTTGCTTCAATTTTATAAATACATTTTCAACTGAATCTGTATTCTTACTTAAAAAACGATTAATGTAAAATATTTGATCAGTTCCATCTCCAAAAGTAGATTGGTTTGCCGCTGGAGGAATCGCTGCAGCAATGAAGCTGCGCTGAGCCAGAAACGCGTTTCGAACACGTTCGAGGTTTGAAGTAAGACCATTTTCAACGAAGATCAATTGAAATTGTTATCTGGCAAGATTCGATAAGTTAAGCAGTGATCGCAGGTGATGGATTCCCTACAAATTCGGTTCGCTTGTCAAGGAGGTTACACTGAGCTTATCTAAAGAGGCTATCCACTACTATCTTGTCGAACACTGCTGCGTCGTTTTTCAGATGTCAATCTTTTCTCCTGGAAGAAGGAAGCGTTGAAAAAGCTCTTCGAAAACAAGGACGGAACGAGTTTGCGTGACGCCGGCCGAAAATATCACTGCTCCCATACCTTGATTCACCGAACCCTCAAGATGGAGGACATCATCTGTAGGAAGAAGACTCGGTCCCCCGAATACACGGACGAGTAGATAGCGACCGTGAAATCGCAGTGCCGGTGGATGACGAAGAACTACCGCGGGGCGTCGTTCGTGCTGGTTGACGAAAGTTACTTTCCGCTCTCGAAGATCCACATTCCAGGAAATGACAGCTACTATTCCAGCGACATGTCGGCCACACCCCCCAAAGCAAAATATAAGTTTAAGCATAAATTTGAAAAAAAAGTTATGCTGTACATCGCCATATCGGACAGAGGGATTTCAAAGCCGTGGTTCAAGCCGGCTTCAAGCGGTCTGGCCATCGATCAACAAGTGTACCAGGAGGAGTGTTTTGAGAAAATTCTTCTGCCGTTCTTAAAGGAGCATCATGCGGATGGGAAGAACGTCTTCTGGCCGGACAAGGCGTCTTCCCATTACGCCAAGAAAACGCTGGAGTATCTTGAGCAGAAAAAGATACCGTACGTGCCGAAAGAAAGGAACCTGACCAACTTGCCCCAGTGCCGTCTTATTGAGGATTTTTCGGCTCCCTCAGTGCCCTAGTGTACAAAAATAATTGGCGGGCCAAGCATACAAGCAGTTGACCACGAGGATCCGGAATTGTATCCGGCAGATGGACGTCAGTGCCGTCCAGCGCTCTTGTGAGAGCATCGCGACCCCTTCTCCAATATTCATTGACGTTTTTGAAGAATAAACATTATGTTTTTAATAAAAAAATACAGAATTCGTTGAAAAAAATAAATTCGGTCGACTATGATGGGCTGGGCATGTCGTAAGAATGTCGGACGACCGCCCAGTTAAAATGATTGCCGAAAGCGAACCGCCGGGCACAAGAAAAAGAGGCGTGCAACAAACAAGGTGGATCGATCAAGTAGAAGGCAACCTGCGGACCCATCGCAGACAGCGAGGCTGGTGAGGTGCAGCCATGGACCGATTACAATGGAGGCATCTTCTGTGTACAGTAAGTAAGGTAGGTAAGATCTATCTTTAATTCATCCTATGAACATCACCGGGAAACTAGAGATTGTCCTTGATCCGGTTCACGTGGTCAAGAACGCAGTCAATGAAAGGATCAATAGCAAGTTGACTGTGCACTTTCATCTTGTCAACAGATGATACCGAAAGATCAAACAGCAATCGAACTGTAGCTGCTGCTCTGTGAGAAGTGGCTTTCGAGAAAAATCTCAAAGGCATGCTACATCAAAGATATGTCCGATTGATTCGAGGCAATCAACATCTCAGAATATGGCGCCTGTTCCTAACTAGTCGTACACTTTCGACGATCGAGGACATCTCGTTGGCATGACTGATTTTCTATATCAAAGTCGAAAAGAATCAAATAGCAAATAGACAGAACCAATTACAAAATGTAATAAAAGACATCTTGAAATGTTAGACAGAGAAGAGATGAATGCACATTTTTACATTTCGCGTTACATCTTACGAAGTTTGTCGAACAAAACCACTATAGGCAAGAAATGCTTGAGCATGACGAACCGCCAAAAGCGTGTGTTTCTTGAGTACGAGGGTTTCACTTTTTATCGGGCGAACGCGAATAGGAGAAACATTGACTTTCAAATCAAGGAGAGCAAATTGTCCAATTAGCAAAAAAAATCTCGCCATCAACTCCGGCAATTCTGGATCCTGGAAATCCCTCTCGTCAACCACCGTTGAAACGGCGACGTGAAGATTGCCTGTCAAATAGGAAACCTCTTATTGGTGGTACTAAAGTGGTTACTGAATCCACTGTGCTTACCGTTCTTGAGACTGCTGAGAGGTTCTAGCTCTACCTCTCTCGCATCCACCCTATTGTGAAACCGGATGCAATTGAGAAACGCGTTAAAACGAGCGTGCAGTGCGAAGATTCGATTAAGGTTGTTCCGCTTGTGAAGAGAGGATCCGGCACGAGCCGTATAAGCTTCATATTGTTCAATGTGGGAATGGCTTCAAGACTACGCGAAGTTGTTCTGAATACGGATACATGGCCGAAGGGAATTTTGTTCGGTGAATTTGAAGATAATGGTTAAGAAAACATGTAGTTACCTCGTTCGGAAACGCCTCCGGGCTCTTCCCAGTTCTCGACGCCAGTCTTCAGACTCGTTCCAGCCTGCTGGATCAAAGTCTGTTGCAGAGTTTTTGCTAAGAACATAGTAAACCGGAACGCACTGCCTGTCGCATTTTTGGAGACCCAAAGCAACCCGACCCATTCACGCTCGGGGTTTGCTGTTTTCGAAATGACGTTTTAGTGATGGGAGGTTTTTATGGGTCATTTCCAGCAACGACGGGGGGGTTAGGAAACTTTTGTTGCCTGTTTTGTTCTGTGTTTTTCGTTCCCTCCCCACCTACCCTCCTTCAACGATCGCAGGCGGGCAACCGACACCCTTAAATCCCCCCTGTTTCTAAGGAATTCTTCTCCCCCCACCACCACAACCCCCCCCCCCCCGCCACCCACCGGCCCCCCCCCGGGCTTTGTGTTTGGGGAGGGGGGGTTTTTTGTGTCCAAGAAAACAAAAAATATGTACTATCGCAAACCGCTCCCCTCCCAATGGTTTTTTCTTTTAAGGTGCAACCAACCTTCCAGGGGGGGATCGGAGACTGTCATACACACGGGCGGAAAAGGGTTGTAGAAAGAAGGGCCTCCTGGGTGATTAGCGGTTAACTTTCATGTATCATTGTTATAAAATAACAGTCTTGCCGGAGCAAAAATTTTTTTTTTTTTTTGGGGGGGGGCGGGAGGAGAGCCGCGGCAAAAATCTTTCACAGCGGTTTTTTTACCTAGGCGCCCACTTTCTGTGGATAAATTTCACGGTGTTGCGTGCAGTGAGTCAAAAGTTATTCCAGATGGAAGCCGAGAGGAGAGAAAAAATTCTGCACACCCACGTTGATAATCCAACGTAGTCCGCAATAAAAATCACAAAAACGTTGAAAATCGCCAAATCAACCGTGTATGATGTGCTCAAACGTTTCAGGGAGCAAAAGAGCGTGGATCGAGTGCCTCAAGGTAAGCGTCGTAGTGGAACATATGACCGCAAGCTGAACCAGAAGGTGTTGAGAACCGTCAGAGCAAACCCTGGACTATCAGATAATGAAATCGCACAAAAATACACTGCTGCTCGCAGTACCGTTCAAAGAATTCGTTTACAAGCAGGATATCGTTCTTATCGAGCCAGCAAGCAACCAAACAGAACGTTGAAGCAAAGTTTCGTCACCAAAACTCGAGCTCGGAAATTTTACCAGCAGGTTTAGACGGAGTACCACGTCAAAATGGATTTCGGACAGCTTCCTGGCCAAAAATTCTACATGGCGACGGCACGAGAAGATGTTCCTGCAAAGTTTAAGTTTGCTTTTATGGACAAATTTCCCAAAAAACTGATGATTTGGCAAGGGATATGCAGCTGCGGAGCAAAGATCAAAGTGTTCGTGACGAATAAGACGATGGACTCGAAGCTGTACAAGGAAGAATGCCTCAAAAACCGCGTACTACCTTTCATTAAAGCCCATAAAGGTCCCGTGAAGTTTTGGACAGATTTGGCGAATTGCCACTACAGCCGGGAAGTCATCCAGTGGTACCGCGATAATAACGTAGATTTCATCGATAAAAACATAAATCCACCCAACTGCCCGCAGCTCCGGCCCATCGAGAGATTTTGGGCAGTAATGAAGCGGAAAATAAGAAGAGTGGAAAAACGGCTCGGGACGCGACTCAGATGACCAAAATGTGGAAAAAATGTGCCAAGGAAGTTGACTCCGGACGTGTGCAGCGTTTGATGGGAGGAATAAAGAAGAAGGTGCGAATTTTCATTAGAAACGAAGAGAAATGATTTGTATTGGTATTTTTTCCTTAAATAACAGTGAATTACCTTTGTTTTGATGTGCTTAACTTATTTGTACGTCTTTCCGTTACCGAGATACAGATGATTTTATTATTCCGGATTCTAAATGGACATAGCTTTAGTTGGATTCTCGAACTGTTTCAAGTTATGTTTTTGGAGATGGTTACGAAGAATTCTGCTGCGATCGAAACATAAACAGTAGCAGGAAATCGACCGGCGGTGGCGTTCTCGTTGCAGTTAGTTCCATGCTGGAAGAAAGTGCAATTGAAGACAATTCTTGGATCACCGTGGAACAAGTTTGAGTAGCAATTCCGCCGTCAACTCGAACTCGTGACTTCGAACTAATTCGGATAGGGCTGCCCTCAATTATGGCAGGCTTAACTACGAATGCAAACGGATGAGTCGTGTGCACTTTCAACGCTATCTCAGCGGGGTTCAACGATGACTCAAAAGTTCCCCGAAATCCTTTTGGAGCTATGTTAATCAACAACGAAAGGAAGTAGGCTTACCATCATCCATGGTTTTTAATGGCGAAACAACTGGCTAAACAGGAAATTCACGATATGTTCTCGGTGAAATTTGCTAGTGTGTTTGAAGACGGGAGACTTCCCGTTCATTCCATTAACGTTGCCGCCAGCAATGTCCCCTCGGCAAATCAAACAGGCAGCCTCGGTGATGTGGATTTTGAAATGCAATAAAAACGCTCAAATAAAGCATTAGAAGCCACAACTAATAAAATTATATTTTGCCTACGTTGGAGTTAAAGTTTATTATGTGCTCCTCGCATGTTACCAAACGGTACGTTTTGCGGTAGGAGTTATTTGTGATTCCTTAACGATAACAAATATTTGAAAACGCAAAACAAAGTAAGTAAAAATTTAAATTGTTTGAATACTTCATCAATATACTTGGCAACACTGCGAGTGCGTCCCTTGCAAACACAAACAAAAATTATAGGAGGGCATCTTTCACTGAGTGGGTTTGTCCTGTCCTAGCTCTTAATCATCACATTCACCTCCACGTCCATGGATTTTTCCCCAAAAAAACAGTGTTGCCAGTTTAACATAAACCGGAACGCTCGCGAAACTTAAACCCGCACTCCAACCGACAGTCATCGGGAAAAAAAAGCCACCTTGATTCTGCTCACTGTTAACTAACCTATCGCGAAATTCCCTTCGCTGTTTACGAAATGCTTCCGAACCATTTCGTTTGTGTTTTAATTTCCCTACTTAGAAGGAAAACAACTAATTCCCTTCCTTTGGCACATAAAACATTGCCCTTCACTAGCGTATTTTCTTGATTTGTAACATTACTTCCCGTTCATTTCATCGCACCAGTTTGCGGGATCATCTCTCGTTCACATTACAGTCTAACCTACAAACATGTCTATCATTCAAATTCATCTCGCAAATATGGGAAGGATCTTGCCTGAAAACGAAAAAAGAAACTGTCAATTTCACAACGACAGTCCTACGGTGCGTTATAATCTAATTAATGTGTTGTTTTTTTTTCTCTTTGCAAATGTTCATGAAACAATTGAAACGGATTGATAATATGGTGGCAAAATTGCCGTACTCTTCCCATGATGAAAATTTCTGGTGGAATTCATCATTCTTAATGTAGTGTAATTTATTTTTGCTGTGTTTCTCGATATGTTTTCACCTAATCTTCTATTTATTTGTTGTTTCCTAATAATTTATCGATTTAAATGTTTCGATTTCCAAATGTCACTAACCCTAGGTTTTTGTTTTTGTTTTTTTTTCTTTCAGTATTTTGGTTGACTTTGCATGTGACTGAATAAGTGTTGTCATGTTTCTATCTTTGTTGCCCCCTGCTGGCTGTGTAGAATTGATGAGAGAGATTTTATTCCATTGTTTCGTGTTTTTTATTTCTATTTACCTCCGGTGGTTGTTGTTTATTGTTGATGTTGTTTGGTGGTGGTAGTTTTCGTAGTTTCGTCCTCTACAAGAATGTTTGAATGTTTGCGTGGCTTGCTTGCTTCGATAGTGCTGAGGAGAGTGCAAGTGTGTTTGAGTGAAAGCAGTAGGTGCTCCGATGGAAAGGTTCACGCTTGTGTTGGATAGCTTAAGGTAGAGAGAAGATGAGTAGAATTTAGGTGGGGAAAAGGGTTAGTGTATGTTTGGGAAAGGGTTGGCTTCGCCGCAGTAGCAATAGAGTAAAGCTACATGATTTTCACAGATGCAATTTGAGAGCTAGCTTGTGCATTTTGTGCTGGTTGCTAGGCTAAATTGGCAGAAGACAAGATACGAGGAGTTTCGTAAGTGATTATTTACAGTAGAAGGAGTATGTGTGCATACGTTTCAGTTGTATTCGCCGCCGTTTTGTACAACGATCGCCGCTTTCAGCAGCTGGGGTGGATCTAGGATTTATAGGGATCTCTTCTACCTTTTTGCTGAGTCCTTGGTTGTTCTGGACTGGCTTGTAGTGTTTATTTTTTTGGATCAGGACGTTTACTAACCGCCGTTGTTGCAGTACCAAGGTCGTACTGGTTTCGATGTTAGTGGCATGGGTGTGCCTACATTTGGTCGGCGATTAGCGCTAGAAGTGACAGTAGTGGAACAAAATCCATCCGAATTCTAACAACCGGGGGGCCTTGGCTATCCATCGGCGAAGTGACCTGGCCCCAGTTGAAGCTTATCTCACTTTGGTTCACCCATTGTCTGCCCGACCACTATTATCAGTACAATGAATACTGCCAGCAGTACCAGTATACAGCAGATGGCCACCGCAACCATTGCACTGTTACTCATTCAACTATCTGGTTTGGAATATTCTGCCTATATTGAAGAATTGCTCTCGGTTACCGCACCTTGCCGTTTGGACCGATGCTTAGGTAGTCTTCAGAACCGGTCCTGGTGATGGCTCCGGCTGGTGGCGGCTTACAACGCTAGCCTTGATAGAATCGCTAGAAATCAAACGCTCCTAACAATTCCTCTAGCACCGCCAAACACATTAGTTATCATTCGCTTTGCGGCTGCATCCGTTCCAACAGTCGAACAATGGGTCAAAGCTCGGAAAGCTACCCAAAAATAGACTCCTAACACTGGTCTAGGCGATCATCAATTTCACTAATGAAATTCAGCAGCAGTTTCCCCTTCCGTTCGGTTGTTCTTTTCGCCCAAACCTCACCGGGCTCATATTCAATTTAATTTCACTTTTCTGGTGGTTTGCTTGAAAATGGCACAATTTTAAATCGTCACTTCACAACTGTAATCTTGTGGGTGTATGTGTTTCTGTGTGGAAGAGCGTGTGTGTATTTTTGTGTTCAATGACGTAGAGAGATCAAATTCAATCTCGGTATCCAATCCAATCCAAATGGAAGAGCTGCCAGCGGTGGGATCTGTAAAATAATTATAATCGAAACGTAATGTTGTGTATTTATGAAATGCAGACAGAGATCAAGGAAGAAACCATCCATACGTCATTACCACCGGTTTTGGTTTAGATTTAGCAACTTTCGTAGGTAGTCTTTACGAACTCACTTCATTTCGGCATTCCACTTTTTTTTTAAATTTAACTCAGAATTGCAATTTGATACGTGGAAGCGAGCTATTGAGGCGAGCGTTCATGTGTATCGACAGGCTTTTGATGATTGCATTTGGACGCAAAAAGTCGTGGGATGAATTAAAGCGAATGATTCAGAAATTATTTTCGGCGTCAGCGGATCTGTTTAATTATAATACATGAAACATGATCACATCGATGTAGTGTTCTTTGTTTGGCCATGTTGAAGAATTTTAATTAGTAATCCGAATTCATTGGAATATGATTACGTGGTTGACATGAATGAAAAGTCTCCAATTTGCAATAACAAAATCAAAACCAATCCTGGCATAAATTGCACAGTCACAGTTTAAAAAAAAATCAACTTATTTTTAACGATTCTAAAACGTTCACTGATAGGCCTTTTTGTGAACGCAAGACAACATATTACAGGGTGTCTCAAAATAGGTATCACTAAAACGAAATGGGATTACAGCAAAACAAATCAACCAAATCATAGCATTTATTTTTCATTTGAAAGTTACATGTTATAGAAATAAACCACATTAATCCAATTCGAATCTCTCGCCATTTTTTTTGATAACTTTGTGCAAACGCTTTGTAAACCCATCTCAGTTGGCACGCACGATTTCCTGAGGAATTTTATCCCAAATATCAACCAAATGTTTCTTGAATCGATCTAAAGTAAGCCCTTTCGCAGGGCCTATATGTTGAAGCATATAACCCCAAACAAAGTAGTCAAGTGGGTTGAGATCCGGTGAAGATGCAGGCCATTCTACGCTTGTGATGAAATCGGGAAAATTTTCCGCGCACCATGCTTGTGTCTTCTTTGCCTTGTGAGCTGGTGCTGTGTCCTGTTGGAAACAATATGGTGTATTCCCATACAGCGTTGAAGCATGAGGAAGCAGATGGTTCTTCAAAACCTGCTGAAATCTGCTTACCCAGCTGAAATAAACCAAGACTGAAAAAAGATAACAGCTATTGTGAGACACATTGTACTAACTACGGCTTAGTAAAAAATGTTCAGACTTATCATTGTAGTATACAGAGTAAGTGTGAAGGAAATGTTAAGATGCTTTGAAGGATTTTAAGAGTATTAATTTACCTCTCGAGTTGGGTATAATCATTCGATTTGAGTATAATCAGATTAGCGTGATCGAAATAAAACTTGTAGCAAGCTATGCGAAAATCTCCTCACTTCGTAAGAGTAAACAAAACCAACGCAACGCACTGCGTGGGAGGCCGTCAGCTATAAACACCAGCTGGCTGTGCTGATTCAGTTAAAGAGACGAATGACCCGAAGGGTTAAAGTCCCCCTCAAAAATAAAAAAGAAGAAGAGGATTCAGTTAATTCCTGTAACGAACTTTCACCGCAACGGACCAGTAGCAGCAGCAACACCGAATCAATATTAACGAAGCTGAAAACTTCGCCCACCATATTCCAATTATACCCAAATGGAAAGGTAAATTAATACTCTTAAATTCCTTCAAAGCATCTTAACATTTCCTTCAAATTTACTCTGTATACTATAATCATTATCAGAAAAATCTGTTTATCAAATCAGTAAGGGGGAAAATGTGTTAAACAGACATCTTTTGAACAGTGGGTTACAACCGATAGATGTGATCTAGTATTATGATTTCAGTTGAAACCCGAATTTATCGACTAGCGACAATCGATTTTACTCTCGTTTTGTTCGTTGCAAGGTCTGTATCCGCAATAATCCGGACACCTCAAAACATGAATAAAACATAAATTTCGCATTATATTCCGTCGTAGTTGTTTATTTCAGATTCATGGGATGTGTTTGAACAATTCGTGAAGACAAAACATAGTTACGCATAAAATTTTCGAACTTTGCGCTTAACTCCGTCCATTAGGGTTTGTACAGACTCTTCAGAAATCGTAGAAGCCGTCTTTGTCCAAATTTGTTGGAAGTGTTTGATGTCTTTGATTCCTTGCTTCTTTCCAGAAAGCTTCCGCTTCATCAGAGCCCAATATCTCTCGATTGGTCTTAGCTCTGGGCAATTTGGCGGGTTTGAGGTTTTTGGTACAATGTTCACTTGATTTGCTTGGTACCACTCCATCGCAGTTTTAGCATAGTGGCATGAAGCCAAAGTGGGCCAGAACAAAGGTTTTTCTTTGTGACTTTTGATGAAGGGTAGCAATCGCTGTTGCAGACACTCTTTCTGCTAGATCTCCTTGTTGATTGTGCCTGAAGTGACGAAAGATTTACTCTTTTTGCCTTTGCTTGCCACACAAGGTATTTTTTGGGAAATTTCGATGCCTTTTTCGTTCTGAAATGCTCAGCTGTAGCATTTCTGGCCATAGCAGAATAAAAAGCCTGCCCTGGAAGCTGCTTGAAATCCTCCAGGACATAAGTTTCATCGTCCATAACAACGCATGAAAACTTCGTCAAATATTCGCAGTACAAACGTCGAGCCCGTGATTTTGCTGCCAAGTTCTGTTTGTCGTTGCGATTTGGAACTGTTTTTACTTTATACGACTTAAGTCCCAAACGTTGTTTTGATTTTTGGACAAAACCAGGCGACATCCCTATGACAGGATCAGCGCGTCCAATGTTTTTGTCACTTCTCGGTTTCCTCTCCACCGTCAAACGTTCCGAGAATGATTTGAGCACATCGTGAACAGTGGATTTAGGCAAATCCAATGTTTTTGCAAGGTCCCGTATTGACAAGTCAGGATTTGCCGTACGCCCGTACAAAATTCGCTCGCGCACTTGTTTTTCTTTCGTCGCCATCTTGAATACGAAACATGAAATGTAAACATCAATCATAGTCTTTTTCATCATAGACTCTCAGCTATACCACAGTGAAATTTTTCATTCCTACGTGCAATATTTCAAAAGTTACAATGATTTGAAGGTGTCCGGATTAATGTGGATACAGACCTTAGTTTACAACTAGAACTGAAACAAGCCATTCCCAATGCTGTGTTGCAGTTTTATTTTTCGAGCAAATTTTTGCGATAGATTTACAACTGCTCGACAGCTCTGTTCTGTTTTCACAGCGATTTGAAACACGGATGCAATAATGCAGAAGCGATTGCTACCGTTCATCAAAAGTCACAAAGAAAAACCTTTGTTCTGGCCCGAATTTGGCATCATGTCACTATGCTAAAACTGTGATGGAGTGGTACCAAGCAAATCATGTGAACATTGTACCAAAAATCTCAAACCTGCCAAATTGCCCAGAGCTACGACCAATCGAGAGATATTGGGCTCTGATGAAGCGGAAGCTTTCTGGAAAGAAGCGAGGAATCATAGACATCAAACACTTCCAGCAAATTTGGACAAAGACGGCTTCTACGATTTCTGAAGAGTCTGTACAAACCCTAATGGACGGAGTTATGCGCACAGTTCGAAAATTTTATGCAAATACCGAATAACTATGTTTTGTCTTCACGATTTGTTAAAACACATCCCATGAATCTGAAATAAACAACTACGACGGAAATATAATGCGAAATTTATGTTTTATTCATGTTTTGAGGTGTCCGGATAATTGCGGATACAGACCTTATACCAGTCCATACAAAGAAGAACAGCGTTGAGATCGACCTAAGCATCTTGCGATGAGGTACCAGGTACCATGATCTCCACCGACTGCCTGTCGATATCATAAATTTGGAAGACGTCTGCATTGAGTTATCTCAAATAATAATAATCCGTCCGCTATATCACAAAACATTGCGAATAGATTTGCGGATTGGAGATAATTAAATCATTTTGTATATGACCAACTCTTCCCCGCTTGGTTCTTAACAGATGAGCTAGGAAATTAATAGAACCATAAAGTTGCGAGAAGCCAAACAATGCTTCTAGGGACGCATATTTCACAATGTCCTTCAATCGTAATATAGAGCAAAGATTGATCTTTAGGACGTCCAACTTGCCTGTTGCAGATATTAGTTCCAGTAGTAAATTTGTTAGTAGAATATAGTTGAAAGTTTGCGAAAAACAAAAAGCCTGCGTCGGGCATCGGCTGTGAACGGTTGCGTCAATGCTTTGTTGCGCAATATTTTGTTCGGGCATATCGAGTTTTCTATTGTTTCGATTACCTATCGTTCGGTGGTACCAGTGATCTAGTGAGCACAGAAAAAAAAACAATAAACACGCTAAGACAAGATTACGGAAAAGTCGGTAAAAAATACCGAAAACCGCACAAAAGTGCACAAATGAAATTTTCGGTAGCGGATTACCAAAAATTCTGTAATGTTGAAAAGAAGGGAAAACGGTAATCATTTTCATATGTTTTTTTTTTACTGAAATTGATTGCTACCCAATGCCCTATGGTACGAATGGCCAAATTTCGCGACAAAAATTGCCACGAACTCCTTTGCAATTGGTGACAGGCGGCGGCATAACATTTGGGAGAGCAACTTGTAGGCGGTGCTCAGTAGCGTGATTGTACGATAATTGCAGCAATCCAGCTTGTCGCCCTTTTTATAGATGGGACACACTATTCCTTCCATCCACTCTTCCGGTAAACATTCCTCCTCCCAAATCTTGGTAATTACCCAGTGTAGCGCCCTGGCCAGTGCTTCACCACCGTATTTTTATAGCTCGATTGAGAGTTGGTCAACTCCAGCAGATTTGTTGTTTTTCAACCGACCAATTTCCTCCTCAACTTCCTGAAGGGTTGGAGTCGGGATCCTTCTGTCATCTTCTGTGCGTGTTCCTAGATTTATTACCGTGCCACTTTCGTTGCTGTAACATTGCCGTTCAGGCGCTCGTCGGAGAACTGCTTCCACCGTTCAATCACCTCACACTCTTCTGTGAGAAGGTTACCTTTGAGGTCCCTGCACATATCGGCTTTAGGTACGTAGCTTTTGCGCGAGTTGTGCGGTTCAACATCGCGTAGAATTTGCGTTTGTTGTTAGCACGGTACAGTGCTTCCATTGCTTCGCGGTCTCGATCTTCCCTCTGGCGCTTTTTCCTTCGAAAATAGAATTTTGCCCGTTTCGTGGCTGTCTATACCGTTCCACTTTCGCTCTCGTACGGTGTTGCTTCACGAGTGCTTCACCACCGCATTTTAATAGCTCGATTGAGAGTTGGTCAACTCCAGCAGCTTTGTTGTTTTTCAACCGTCCAATTTCCTCCTCAACTTCCTGAAGGGTTGGAGTCGGGATCCTTCTGTCATCTTCTGTGCGTGTTCCTAGATTTATTACCGTGCCACTTTCGTTCGCTGTAACATTGCCGTTCAGGTGCTCGTCGGAGAACTGCTTCCACCGTTCAATCACCTCACACTCTTCTGTGAGAAGGTTACCTTTGAGGTCCCTGCACATATCGGCTTTAGGTACGTAGCTTTTGCGCGAGTTGTGCGGTTCAACATCGCGTAGAATTTGCGTTTGTTGTTAGCACGGTACAGTGCTTCCATTGCTTCGCGGTCTCGATCTTCCCTCTGGCGCTTTTTCCTTCGAAAATAGAATTTTGCCCGTTTCGTGGCTGTCTATACCGTTCCACTTTCGCTCTCGTACGGTGTTGCTGCATTCTTCTCCTCTACTAGCTGCTTGAATTCGCCATCAAACCAGTCATTTTTTCGATTTGGTACAGAAGTACCTAGTGTCACTATTGCAGTGCTACCAATGGCGGGTCGAATATCTCTCTAGCCAGCGGCTCCAACCGAGCGTTCACCAGAGCTGCTGCAGGTGATCGTTGGGGGACTCTTTCCGAGCCACGACCCAAGTCCATGGCCCCCCGCCGCCGTAGACGTGTCCCATGACCAGCGTTCCAGTATCCCAGACCTTAACGCTGTCATAGCGACGGAAGGGTGGACGGCTCAGCCGAACACCCGTGACCACGTGGGCACCGACAACGGCACAACGGGGGTCGGCGACGAGGCGACGGTGACGAATGATGAACTCATTGCGATAACAAAGTCGCTAAAGGTGAACAAAGCGCCGGGACCGGATGGTATTCCGAACCTGGCCATCAAGACGGCTATCTTGCTGGATCCCGGAATGTTCAGGGTGGTGATGCAAAAGTGTCTGGACGAGGGCGTCTTCCCAGACGCCTGGAAAATTCAGACCCTTGTGTTGCTACCAAAGACAGGGAAGCCACCAGGAGATCCATCGGCATATAGACCAATATGTCTGTTGGATACAGCGGGTAAGGTGCTCGAGAGGGTAATCCTCAACAGACTGACAACATACACGGAGGGTATACGCGGTCTGTCAAGTAATCAGTTTGGCTTCCGTAAAGGGAAGTCGACGGTGGATGCCATCCTGTCCGTCACCAAGACGGCCGAGGTGGCAATCCAGCGCAAGAGGCGAGGAGTACGATACTGTGCGGTGGTCACCCTTGACGTGAGGAATGCGTTCAATAGCGCCAGTTGGGCGGCTATCGCCGACTCGCTCCAACGCCTTCAGGTTCCTGGGTACCTGTACAAGATTCTCGGAAGCTACTTCCAGAATCGCGTACTGGTATATAATACAGAGGCAGGCCAGAAACGTGTGCAGATCACCGCAGGCGTCCCGCAAGGTTCGATCCTGGGTCCGGTGTTATGGAACACGATGTACGACGAGGTACTGCGGCTTGAGTTCCCGAGCGGGGTAAAGATCGTCGGGTTCGCAGACGATATAACCCTGGAGATATGTGGTGAATCCATTGAGGAGGTCGAGTTAACGGCCTCACACTCCATTGGCATTGTGGAGAGATGGATGAGCTCCAGGCAATTGGAGCTAGCCCACCATAAGACCGAGGTCACGGTGGTGAACAATCGAAAATCGGAGCAACATGCGACGATTAGTGCAGGTAACTGCACAGTTGAATCGAAGAGGTTCTTGAGGTATCTTGGGGTTATGATCGACGACAAGCTGTCCTTTGTCAGTCACATCGATTACGCTTGCAAGAAAGCCTCTATGGCTATATCGGCATTATCCCGCATGATGTCGAATAGCTCGGCGGTGCAAGGGAGTAAGCGTAAACTCCTGGCCAGTGTCGCCCTGTCCATACTTAGGTACGGCGGGCCGGCATGGATCACCGCCTTGAGTACCAAGAGCTACGCAAATAAGCTCGAGAGTACACACAGGCTTATGTGCCTAAGAGTGGTGAGTGCATACCAAACGGTATCACGCGACGCGGTCTGCGTCCTAGCGGGGATGATGCCAATAGGCATCGTCATAAAAGAGGACGTAGAGTGCTTCGAGCAACGTGGAACAAGAGGTATCCGAAAGACCACTAGAGCCGCATCCATGGTTAAGTGGCAGAGGGAATGGAACAACTCCACCAAAGGTCGGTGGACCCACAGACTAATCCCGAAATTAACCGGGTGGGTCGGTAGGCGACACGGTGAAGTGAACTTCCACTTAACGCAGATATTGTCTGGCCACGGCTGTTTTAGACAATACCTGCACAAATATGGGCATGCACAGTCCTCCGCATGCAGTGAGTGCGCGGGAGTCGAAGAAACTGCAGAACATGTGTTTTTCGCATGTCCTCGCTTCGACGGCGCGAGATCCGGCATGATGACCGTATGCGGTCGCGACACGACTCCGGATAACTTGGTCCAGAGGATGTGTCAAGACCGGGACGTCTGGGACGCGGTATGCGTAGCAGCCTCCCAGATCGTCCTTGATCTCCAAAAAAAATGGCGAAACGACCAAAGGCAGGTCGCAGGGACCACCTAACTACTAAAGCCCTAAGTAGTTAGACATAGTGGGTGCTGAACAAGCACAATAGCCCCCTCCCCGAAGTAATACCGAAAGGTGGTTCCGGGGAGGGACCAGGGCTAAAGGCACGGGTGGGTTTTTAGTGGGTCGAGGAGTTGGCACCCTCATCCCCACACCCTGAGTTCTTCAGGTGTCTGGTTGCAGATTTTCCATCCCGTCTTAAAAAAAAAAAAAAAAAAAAAAAAAAAAAAAAAAAAAAATTTCTCTCTAGCCATCCTCAAGAGTTGCTGCGCCAAGCTGCTCTTCGGTTGGTAGTGCTGCTTCTAGCTGTTGCGCGTATTCCTGGGCAAATCCGATTTCCCGTAGTAGCTCAATGCTAGGTCGTGGCGTTCAAATTCGACGCGTGTTGTTCACCGTCGAGAGTTTTGAGCGCATACATACTGCAACTAGGTAGTGGTCCGAGTCTATATTCGCGCTGCGGTAAGTGCGAACGTTGGTGATATCGGAGAAGAATTTCCCGTCGATTAGAACATGGTCCATTTGATTCTCTGTTCGTTGGTCATGTGATCTCCAAGTGACTTTGTTGATGTCGTTACGCGGGAAAAAGGGGGGAAGAAGGAACTTCGGATCGAGCTTCTAGTAAGGTTTTTCGAATTACCTTTACCTATTACTATCTGGAGGACAAATCATGATTAAGAGTACTATTGTAGTTTTTGGAAAATGATGCTCTGAATCAGGATACATCTTCTTTCCACAAATCTGGCATCGAAAATCAGTGCTGCATACCCCTTTCATGCCATATATGACTTGTATAGAGAAATTTGAACTTGTGACTTTTGAAGGCGTGACCACCAAATTTCACATCTTCCCGACTACTATATTTCTAAAACATTCTACATTTACATTCTCACACATATTGCCATTCAGTAAATGGAAATCCCAAATCACACCCACGTCATTTATTCAATCACACAATCAGCAATTTCAACCTCAAGTTTTCACCCACTTATCTGTCTCTTTCTAGCACTCAAAAAAAAAATTCCATATTCCACCAGCTGTCGTTGACAAGTGTCGGTTGTTTGCCAGGGCCTTCCGGCACCGCACTGCTCCATCCAACCGGAAGTAAGCTGAAAACGAGGGCAGATCTCAATAGCCTCAAAAAAAAAAAAAAACCAACGCCTCGATTTTTCTCATATTTCAGGATTCTTTCCCCGTTCCATTTCACCCATTGACGCCGCTCTCGCAATCAGCAAACCTTCTGAGAACCATCAAATATTTACACCGCAAAAAAAAAGGCTGCCTGAAAAAAGCGCTTCGTTTGCTGCTCTCGGCGTGGTCTGACATTGACTCATTGCGAGATTGTGTGAATCACGTGCGGTGTATTATTTTTGCCACAGTGAGGATTATCTGCTTTTTATGAGAGTTGAAAAATTAATTACTATCCCGGCACTGGTTGCACGTTTTAGTTTCTGAGCTCTGCAGGATGACCCCAAACAACGATGGTGGCGTGAAGTGCAAATGTAAGAAAGCCGAAGAAAGGTATATCATTCCGGATCCGGTTCGTGGCCGCCTACGACGTCGAGTGGCAAAAGAGGCTCCAGCAGCTGTAGTAACATACTCCACTGAGAGATGCCAGGGTGAAAAACGATCGGGTGGAAGGCGGACGACCCATCCAACAATATGTGAATTTAATATCTTGAGCCAGGATTATCCTTGTGACGATGGCGACGAGGATGCTAGGTTTCTTTTTTTCCTCAGCAAGTTCAAAAAGCTGTGAGGCTGTGTGTGTGTGTGTGTGTGTGTGTCACGACCCAGTTCTTACCTTTTCCGGAGTAAGAGATGGAGGAGCCATGCTTCTTGTGTCCGGAAGATTGTAGTAGAAAATTTCATATTCCGGGGGTAAGATGAGGTTTCTTTTTTGGATTCGAGTGGATTCGGTGCCGCTCTATGCATAATCGTTTAACATGACAAACATCGCCGGGTGGCTCGGCGTCTGAAGAATGTGTGACAGTGTGTGCGTGAATTGGCGAACCTATTTTGTCACCGACAATTGATGATTTTACGGAGTTGATCACCGTTTGACAGATGACGTGAATTTGAATATGAATGGCCGGAAGGCAACACACTGCTGATGAGGTTAAATGGAGGCGCGTGTTATTTGGAAAAGGCAGAAGTGGATGTCGGTTTGAATAAATATGGATATCAAATCGAACAAGATACATCACATGATTAGTATTCAAATAATGTGTGTGCTTCAATGCAAGGGGAAATGGAAAATTTCGGGATGTTCTATTTGTGAGCAGTGCACAACAAGAGTCAGCATGTTTTACAAGAAATACAAACGAAAATGCGAATTTCAACAAACTTCAAGCAGGCATTGACTTTCCACATGCATTAACACATGAGCAATACTAGAATAAACTATTTTTTTGACGTAGACTACGTCTTACGGGAAGGGTAGGGTGTCAATTGAAAATCTAAAAATAAGCGACCGTCACGAAATACCGTTACAAATGAAACGCTAATAACTTAATAAATGCTCAATAGATTTTCAAGATGTTTACATCAATCGATTGGAAATTTTCCCGCGTATCAATTCAATTATCAAACATTATCCGTTAGCAATTTCAAGCTTCTGAAAATAACTAAAATATGAGGTGATGTCTTATAATGCTGATTTTTCAGAGTAAATTTACTAAATGCACTCAATTTTACTACCACAGATTTCAAATGTAAGCAACGGAGGTCTCATATGCAACAGTGAACGATATAAAAAGGGTACACCTTCGCAAATTTTCTCATTCTTGTTGCAGTACTGGAGCTGTGCGGAGCAACAAGCCATTATGGATTGGCAGCTGGCGATGGCATGTACCCTGAATGGTGCATTCGGCAGTGCTGAGCTGCATGGCGCCAAATTATGCAATGGTCTGCTAGGCCCAAGCCAGTGATTTATTTGTAGCCAGCCGGTGGGTGCAGCCACGACGAGCGAAATAAGGTGCTTGTGTGTGTGTGTGTGATCTTGCTGCTAGCCATCTTTTGATAAGGCGCAACGTGCAACGAGTGAAATAACCTGGTTCATCAAAAGACCGAGAAGTGAATTCAAATGCGGACCATTTCGAATCCGTCCTTTTCAGGACGACGAATTCAATTTCGAGAGAGTTTGTATGATTTGAATTTATCTAAAATTACTTTCCAAGTTCTAACCAATTGGAAGACAGCGGTGGCTATAATAATTTTAGTTTTCTCTTCGTTGCAAACCTTGAGAATTGTGTACAATTTACAAATGGCTGCCGTCACAAAAAATTGAAACACCGGACGCTAATAATTCGATCGTTTCTTGATTGATTTATATTTTGAGATATTTGCACAAACCTAAAGGTTTAACGATTGCCATTTTATTTATACAAATATATATTTGTAATATATTTGTTGCGTTCCGGTCAATATCTAGAAATTCCTTATCACGGACAACGTTTTGATTCTTCACCAAATGCTTTCTAAAGAGTGTACAAAAGAATTTTCTAACATAATTACTACCTTATGCTAGTCTAACGATCTATTTGGACCACATCCACGCTTTATGATCAAACTACGCCTTACGACAAGGGTAGAGGTCAAATGAAATTTTGAAAATAACTGAAACAGTTTGAACGCTAATAGCTTTATCATTTCTCGATAGATTTTCGAGATTTTTGCTTCAATCAGTTGGAGATTTTTGCGACTGTCAACTATCAAAAATATAATTAAGTGTTGACTTTAAATGCCCAAACAGACCCTGAACAATCTATAACGCGATAAGAATAATGGTTTCCAGCTGGTCTATCATATCAACACAATCACTACAGCCAGCACCACCGTTGCCTTTCATCATACCAACATTCAAATCAAACGTCCCTTTCCAGGACCGCCAAATAATTACTAAGAAGCGAATCAAGCGAATGTTCTTACATACTTTCTCACTTACTTATGCTAACCCTACGTCCCATTAGAACAGTACCTGAGTACTAATCAAACGGTTTAACGAAGTCTACGTCAACCGGTCGTGTGTTATACACAACCCCACTGATTTTTTCTAATTCTTTCAATCCATCTGGAATCAGTTCCTGGAAATACTTCATGACTTGCAAAATTCAAAATCATCGTTTACGGAATGGTTTGCAAAAACTCCAAAAAGACAACAACACTGGTTCCCAACCTTTTCAGCTCCACGGCCCCTTTTGTGAACAATTGGATGTCTCGCGGCCCCCTGGAAAGTACCGTGAATAAATTTCGTTGAGATAAATAAAAACAATTGATTTGATCTGTTACTGTTAGATATTCGTTTTATTTCAAAATAACATGTCAATAACAGGAAACAACTGATTCAGTGCGATTGTTGCACCTGCTTTTGAGCAACTAGTTTCGTAATACGGGGCTGTGTTTGCGACAATGCCAATCTCATATCATCCTCAACGTTCAATCTGTTTCTGGTCTTGGTCTTTATTTGGAGAAGAGTTGAAAATCCGCTCTCGCAGAGGTACGTAGAAGCAAACGGGACAAGGATCTTCAATGCCAGCAAAGCAACTTTGGGATACGACTCGTACATGATACACCAGAACTGGTTCAAATCTTTTTCACGGAACAAATCACGAGATGAGGAATCATTTCTCAGGTCCAAATATTCGTCCTGTATTTCGTCAGGAAGACTAGCCACATCCAGCGAAGAAGAAAACGGATTCCGGACTAAAGCAGCATCTTCTTGCGTTAGCTCAGGGAAGTAGCGCTCAAATTGTTCATCCAGCGAGTCAAGATGAGAAATAATTTCTGATTTCAAAACCGAATCCAGCTCGTTCGCTCCTTTGTCAGTCGTACTGCTGAGCCTATCGAACATGGCAACATTTCCAGAACTAACCTTTCGGCGCCAGTTTTTCAGCTTTGCCACGAATGCTTGAAGGTTGTCTTGAAAGTGAATTAGATTGGTTTGCTTTCCCTGTAGCTTCAAGTTCAGTGAATTCAGATGTTCAAAAATATCTGCTAGGTAAGCAAGGCGCATGTGCCAACCATCGTCACTGAAATTAGCAAGCAAGTCGTTTTTCCCTTGATTTTCCAAAAACATTTTGATCTCGTCCTTCAATTCAAAAACTCGGTTGAGAACATTCCCTTTCGACAACCAGCGCACGGCAGTGTAGAAAAGAAGAACCTCATGATCTGCATTCATTTCTTTGCAGAGTTCTTTGAATAAACGAGTGTTTAGAGCCCCAGATTTAACATAGTTCACAATTTTGATGACCGAATCAAGTACCTTTAACAATGGTTCCGGCAGGGTCTTGCTGGCAAGGGCATATCGATGAATCATGCAATGAATACCTTTGGCGTGTGGAGCAAGGTCTTTGACCTTTTTCTGAAATCCTGATTTCTTACCAAGCATTGCTGGAGCGCCATCGGTGCAAACTCCACCGACTTTTTCCCACTGTAAGCCACCCGATTCAAAAAATGTCTTGATTTTAGCCATAATATCATCACTTTTGGTAGTAGTTTCCAAATCGCTACAGAAAAGAAACTCTTCCTTCAAATCGCCAGAGTTAACGTACTTCACAAATACCATAAGTTGCGCACATGAGCTGACATCCGTAGATTCGTCCAGTTGAATTGCAAACAAAGGGGATTGCTTGATTTCTTCCAAAATTTGCACTTTAACATCTTCGGACATATCGGCGATTCGTCTTTGAACGGTGTTGTCCGACAGTGAGACTTGCCGCATTTTGGCCGCACTTGCTTCCCCAAGAACTAAACTCACCATTTTCAGCATGCTGGGCTTGATGAGAGTTTCTCCGATTGTGTGTGGTTTTTTGTTTTTCGCAATTTCCAATGCTGCCTCATATGATGCCTGCACAACTGCAGTACTTTGTTGTTGGATGCTACCTGTAGCATCCAATCGCTGCCGTTTGAGGCCAGCTTCATGGCGTCGAAAAAATGCCACATCCTTGGTGTTATGCTCGGAATGTTTCGTGTCCAAATGTCGCTTCAGTTTTGACGGTTTCATAGCTTCAACACTCAACACAACGTTACACAATACACACTGTGGTTTATCGACTCCATTAACCGTTAGTATCGTAAATCCGTACTTAATGTATTCTTCGGAATACTTTCTTTTCTTCTCCATGTCTGCGACTACCTGCGATAAATCGTTAATTTTTAGTTCTTTTACGTTCCATGTTTATTTTTATTTTCAAGGCTAAATTACCGATTCAAATTTGCAGTATTTGCAGAAATAATCACTCGTTGTAATCCTCCGACGAAAACAAGAAACAAGATCTGAGCAGCAACAATTTTAGTTCCGAAAATTTTAAATCGTGCAGTCAATTGATGTGACTCGACCCATGAATGGCTACACTTCGTTGTACAGAGGGACAGAGCAAGAGATGCTCATTCATTGCTGCCACTTTTTGACGTTTGATCGTCTTTCTCAATCTAGCACACATGAATTAGTGATGGTTTGTTTTCCGTCTGCCACTAATCTGTTTCCCTCTTGCTCTCAGTTCTTCGTTTAAGATCGTGCAGTAGTGTGCTCCGATTGAAGGCCAAAATACTCAATTGACTTGCTTGTTGTGTTGGGAGTGTTGCTCTCGCGGCAGAGAGCCGACGCATAAAACAGAAAACTATTTGTCTCTTTTTCTCCCTGTTCGAGAGTTGCAGACGTTGCAGTCGGAAAACAAGTGCTGTCAGACAGTACACGGAGACAAAAAGATAACCATTCTTGTTTAACTTTTTACACTTTCAACTAAAATGGGACTTGTCAAACTTTTCAAAAAGGCGTATTACTAAACTAGCGGAAAAAGATTAAATTTTTGTTTAAAAAACCAAGACCTTCGCGGCCCCCCTGAGAGGGCTTCGCGGCCCCCCTGTCGGCCGCGGACCACCGGTTGGGAAACCCTGGCCACAACCACAACCACCCCCACCCCAGCCCCCCGAAATATTTTTCCCCCCCCCCTAAGAGTTTCCCGCAACAACAACACCGCCGCGCCCCCCCCTTTCCCCCCAAAAAAAAAAAAAAAAAACAAAATTTGGGTGGCCCCTCCCCAACAATAAACGAAACTGAAACCATTTGGGACCAAACCTTTAGAAGTAAAGAAGTCTTCGGACATTCTTATAATGTTTTTAGAAATGACCGCAATTTGGAAATTTCTGAAAAGAAGTCAGGTGGGGGTGTTTTAATAGCTATTTCTACCAAATTTAATTCAGAAATCATTGATACATCTACAGTTAAGGAATTCGAACATGTATGGGTGAAAGTACACATGGCAGGTGAAATACATGTATTTGCCACAGTGTATTTTCCCCCAAATAACGCTCGCAAAGAAGCATATGACCATTTTTTTCAAACTGCTGATGAAATTATGTCTGAACTTTCCCCAGAAGTGAAAGTTCACATATACGGTGATTTTAATCAACGTAGTGCTGACTTCATTCTAGACAATGAAAACGAGTGCATCTTACTACCAGTCGTTGGGGAGAATGAAACATTGCAGCTTATTTTCGACAAAACTGCAGGCTTGGGGCTCAATCAAATTAACCATGTAAAAAACCAACAAAATTGCTATTTAGATTTTTTATTGACAAATATTCAGGAAGACTTCTGTGTAAGTAAATCTATTTTTCCATTATGGAAAAATGAAGCTTTTCACACATTTTCCTTTTCAAACGAAAACCCACGACTATGAAATGAAGAGGTCTTCAATATCATTTAGCAGTTATGATATCATAAGACACCAACTTAACGGAATTGATTGGCACGTCTTTAAGATGAAGCAAATGTTGAAACTTCTGTTGAGGTTTTCTATAAATTATTGTTTGAAATAATATTTGAAGAAGTACCACTCAAAATAAATAAGACGACAAGGTTATTCAAACCAACCAGTTTGGTATAATAAACAAATAAAAAATTAAAAAGGAAGAAGCACACAAAATGTACACCAGAGATAGTAACAGCAATAACCTGGAAAACTATTTGAGTATTTGCGATGAACTGCATCCAAGCATTAAAAACACATTAGATGAACACAATTCAAAAACTTGAAGACAAGTCTTTCCCAAAAAAAAATTCTTCAATTATGTTAAAAATAAATTGAAATCTGACAATTTCCCATCTAGAATGCATCTTAACTCAAATGTTGGTGATAAAGCGGGAAAAAATCTGCAATCTCTTTGCAACATTCTTCCAAGAAATCTATGACACATTGGCTAAATAAGATGGCAATTATAAATACTTCGATGTCTTTCCCGAATTGGAGTTAGCCAAGTCAAATTTCAAGACATCTTGGCAGGTTTGAATAAATCAGACGTTTCCAAAAGTTCCGGCCCAGATGGAATACCACCCGTATTATGAAAAACTTGGCATTACAGCTTACAGCACCTTTGTTTTGGATTTTTAATATGTCACTGGAATCTGGGATCTTTCCCAAGCTCTGGAAGAGTTCCTACCTAGTACCTGTTATTAAAAGTGGAAAAAAGTCTGACATTCGTAACTATCGTGAAATAGCCATTATTAATTGCAATTTCTAAACTTTTTGTAGCAATTATTAATGAAAAATTGTACTCAAATCAAAAACAGGCTGAATAATAAGCAGCATGGATTCTTCAAAAGACGATCATCTAGCAAAAATTTACTGAAATTCGATAACTAGTCACTGATAGCAATGGCAAATGGTGACTATGTAGAAGCTCTTTTTAAAAACTTCAGCAAGACTTTTGATCGGATTGACATACCCATGCTCCTATTCAAATTGCAAAAAATGGGAATTGAGCCAGAAATTCTCAAATGGAATCCTATCTCACTTACCGTCAACAAATAGTTCAACAAATTCAAAAGCAAGAAATCAAACCCTATTCAAGTTACCACTGGAGTCCCCAAACGCTCTCATTTAGGCCCTTCTTTATTAATTTTGTTTGTAAATGACATTTCCTTTATTCTCAAAAACATTAAATTTCTTATTTACGCTGATGACATGAAACTATTTTTAGAAATAAGAAACAATGAAGATATCATGACATTCCAGAAAGAAATAAATGATTTCTATATTTGGTGCAACAAAAGTCTTTTACAGCTGAACGTAAAGAAATGTAATTCGATAGCTTTTAGTAGGAAACGAAACACCCCAGACATAACTATCAATCTAGGGAATCAGCCAGTTGAGAAATGTAAAAGAACAAGGGATTTAGGAGTTATCTTGGACTCGAAACTAACTTTCATTGAGCATTACAATATTATCATCAACAGAGCAAATAATATGCTTGGATTTATAAAACGTTTTTGTTACAATTTTCATGATCCGTACACAATAAAAACATTGTACATTGCATATGTGAGGTCAATACTGGAATATTGTAGCGTGGTTTGGTCACCATTTTCAGTCACCCATGAAGAACGACTAGAATCGGTACAGAAGCAATTTTTACTGCATGCACTTCGTAAATTAGGTTGGACAAGGTTTCCGCTTCCATCTTATGAAGCCCGCTGCATGCTCATCAGCATCCAATCATTAAAAGAGCGCCGTGAATTTGCATTAGTATCATTCGTAAATGACATTGTTTCGCAACGCGTTGATTCAGCAGAACTTTTGTCAAAACTTAATTTTTACATACCGTCGCGGCAACTACGAAATAGAAATATTTTTTATAACACACCATCGTACAAAAAACACCACAAATTTACCACCCAAAAAAAGAATGACAACAACTAATAAAAAACAAGAAAAAAAAGAATATATTACGACCAAAAAAAAACAAAAAAAAAAATACAACAAAACAAAAAAATAAAGAACAACAAAAAACAACAAAAAAACAAAAATGATGTGTTATTATTTTACGACGCACAATATATATAAAAGAAAAACAAAAAATATAAGCACTATTAAACCAAAACGGTCTACTATTGATTAACGACAAATAAATAAATAAATAAAAGGTTGGGTGCTCGGTAAAATAAACGGAGGAATTCTATGTTGACATTTGTTGGCTGGGCTTCTCTAATAGCTCGCTTGCTGCTGCATATGAGACCTGTGTTACTCACATTTGAAATCTGTGATACGAAAATACTGTGCATTTTGTGTGCAAACCGTAAGTGTAAGACATAATCTTTTATTTGTGTTAATTTTAATAGCTTATACTTTTTGAATGAAAATTTTTGATAAATGAACTGATGGTTGCAAAAATGTCCAACAAATTGATGTAAACTTCTTGCTATTTTTTGAGATATAACTGAGTTATTTGCATTCAAAGTGTTTTATTTTTCGTGAAGGTCACTATTTACAATTTCTTATTTGGTTCCCTACCCTTACTGTAAAACGTGGTCTACTTAAAAAAAATGAATATAATAGATCCGTAGGACAGATCACAGTTTATAAAGAAATTCACAGTTTATTACTAAATTTGCTTTAAAAACAATCGATTGACAAGCTCAGCAGGTTCACCTTAAGGCAGCAAAACAATAACTCGAATCTCCAACTGAACACAACCATACTAGAGTTGAAATGATTCGAAACGGTACTGAGTAAAATTATAAACATTAAAGTATTCAAAATGCATTGTTAGAAAATCTTCTCATTGATGTCATGATTGCAGTATTATATTTGAGAAAATTGGAAAATTTAAACTAATACTAAACGTGTTCACTTTTTTTTAAAAAAAATACAAAAAGCTGAAACACCTTCAACCTTTTACTGGTAAACGCAAGCAAATTCCTTTAAATTGGTGTCCTGGTATCAACAAATGGATTTTAATGGTACCGATATGCGATTTTTAATTCGCTGCTAACTATCAATGTTTATTAGGTTTTGAATTAAAAAAATACTATCTGCGAGGTCTTTACAGTATTGCGTTTCATGATTGGTAGTCGATCTTATTTATGCAAATAACTGCAAAAGAACCTTCGGTCACAGTTTTCCTGTAATCGATTGCAAAGTAATGACTTATTCAATGGATTCAACTTTGTCCAAAATACCTTGATCATTAAAATTTCGAGAATCGCAAATTCTATGAACTGTCTTAAGTCTCGGAATACTTTGACAGCAAAATAATATTCAAATATGAAATCATAACTTTTGAATGATGTGTCCAAAGTAGTTTTCTACATGAGAAGGAATGTAACGACGACAGTTAAGTGCCAAAAGATGCGCCTCAATTCGAATTTGATCACCTTCCTATCAAAACCTTCCGGAATACAGCCGTAAAACTAGGGTTGCAATCATGATGAGCGTATAAAACTGGATGGTTCCTCTTTGCAATTCCCATCAGAAATATAATAAAATGACCCTTCACCACCATTTTGCATATCCATTTGTAGAGATTTAAATCCGAGATAAAAGGTAAAGTCATTTACCCAATCCAACTGACCCCATCCCGGAAGGGTCAACAACTACTCTTCAAAGTTTGCAGATTCGAAATCGTTTTCCCAAATAAAAAAAAAATAAAAAAAAACACCCAATCTCCAGTTGACATGGCCAGGGGCAATCAACCCCTCCCACCCTATTTCGCGAAGGCACCAAAACACATGTTTAAACATGTGAAAATGTTCAAAACGATTCGATTACGATTTACTTGGCCGGAATATCTAAGAAACTTTCTAAGAAAAGCACTAGTGTACACAAAGAAATCTTCGAAGAACTTACCATTCACGAGCACGGCCAGCAGCCCAAGCCAGAAGAGCAGTAATCCGGCTCCGGTGGTGGCCACAGGATTTCGATGGCTCGCCGTCTTTGTCATCGTATATCGCCGGTCTCCTCCTGCTGGTACTGCTAGCACTTTGGTCGTCATCCAGCCCATCACCATTTTGAAATTCTGAACACGTTTTCGACCCTCCCGTAAGAGAGGACGCAAAAAGGATTCCGTCTATTTATATTGTGATACTGTTTTTTTTTTTTCGTTTCCAACAACACGAAGAGCAACAACACTGTGCGATGATGAAAGTAGGCGAGTTTGTTCAAATTTTCCACCCAGGCTGCAGCCAACTGGGATCTGGAATGGTTTTACCGCCGAGAACGAAACAAGCGAAAGGAGAAAGTTTCACACTTTATTGACACATTTTTCCTTCTGTTGGATTTGCTCCTGTTTCGAAATTATTTTTTCGTGTTTGTTCTGTAGACGGTGCTAACCTGCGACGGGTTGAACGTCAATGGAGTTATTTTTCCCTGTAACCAGTTCTTCACGCTTTATCACTTAAGAAGGGATCCAGTTTATTCTGATTACCACCGACACTCGAATTGCGCTGGAAAGATGGAGAAAATTAAAGTTTATTTAGTTTTGCCTTTCAAAGAAATTTTTGATGAAAATTCATTGCTCCCATTCCGTTTGCGAGTGGAAAGTTTGAACGAATGAAAATAATCATGAATCGATTGAAATTCATGGTATCTTTCCCCTTTCGCTTGTCATCACCTGTCAAATAAACGGGGGGCAGAGAATCGATAAGCGTTTCATCTCAGCCTTGGCGGGCTAGCAGGTTGATTTCGTTGTCTTTTTCTATTGCGAAGCTCACAGCTATCTCCTGTTTCATCAGACGATCGAAGGGGGATGAAGCTATCAATAATGTAATAACACTTGTCTCAATCAGATCGAGCGAGGCTCCAGGTGGCATTCTTCACAGGTTGCCAACAGAAGCGTGCGTCCCATCTTTTTACACCTACTGATAAACAAACCCCTTCCAGGGCGCACGACTGAGCTCCACGTGAACACGTTAGTATTCACCGAAGACGAACCCATCCAGGTGAATTCGATGAAGGTGAGTCTGTATGTATCATATTTCCGTCTTCCGCATCCTATTGACTGATTTCGATTCTGCTCGTGCTCGCAAATTGCTTTCTTTTTTGCCAGGGACTTGCTGAGTTCTATAAGATCCTGTACAGATAGCAGTAAGGAAAGGCAAACAGTAGCATGTACTGGAGCAGACGGAACATAACGAGCAATAAGGAGTTGAAAGGAAACTCAAAGATGGATGACGCCGGCAGAAATCATTATCAAGGTCCAGAGGAAAAAGGCCTTGTCATAAGAACATGTCAATTTGAATGCTCGGTATCAGACAGTCACAGCCATTTGATTCTATATCTTTCGGCTGACAGCAGAACCAAGTGGAATGAAATTTTTTCGAAACATAAATCTTATAGTTTTCCCATCATTATGAAATATTGAAGGGGTGAGTATAACAAGCCTCTAGAAGCCATTTTTGTAATGTGCCATGAGATAGGTTCTCGCCAAATCAAAAACATATGGGTACCGAGATTTATGTTTTGTATAGCGTAAAACGGGGTAGCTCTGATTAAATCATAGCAAATCTTCTCAATTATTTGTTAGCAATGAATTGATTTAATATTTTGTATTTTCAAAACAAGTGCTGGATGGATTCCTCGATTAATTGTAACATTTAAAAAATTTCAACAGTGTTGAAAATATTTCATATGATAAAACTTGGGTTTGGGGTAACGCTGATAATACTTGTATGAAACTTCTACAAGATCTTTGCTATTTAACCCGAGCAGGAGAAAATAACATATGAATACCTAATTTTGATCTTGATAACTGGCCTTGGTATTAAAGAGCACAGCATAAGAGGTAAAATACCTAAGCAAAATACCTGAAAAATGCAAGCAAAATATAACTCAAATAACAAAACTTGATACTTTGGATACCTGGGAATACCTGAGAGATACTACTTTGGTATTGTCTTACCCCAATTTGGTAATCGCATGACATTGTGGGAACCATATTATGGTATAATCCTCAGGTATTTTACCTCTTATGCAGCGCTCTTATCGGCCAGTTATCAAGTTATTCGTTCCTGCTCGGGAATAAATGTGACAACCAGGGGCGGAGGGACGCACACACGCACGCGTGGCAAAAGGATTGAAGTCGAGCAAAGCACCGGATCCGGATACAATTCCCAACGTGGCACTGGAAGTCGTGTGACAGGCGTTCTCTAACATGTTTAGGAGCGTGCTGAAGAGATCTCTGGAGACGGAGTGTTTCCCACACTGGTGGAATATTCAGCAACTAGTGCTGCTACCTAAGCCAGCAAAGCCGCCGGGAGACTGGAGATCGTTACTGTGCTGTGATAACGATAGACGTCAAGAATGCCTTGATTAGTGCTAGCTGAGAAACCATCGCCAAAGCGCTACACAGAATGATTTTGACGAACTTTCTTCCAGAACCAGGTTCAAGAGTACGATTTTTGTTTTTTGACGTAGAATTACGTCTATGTTTTCAATACTGGGGTACAAGTTGCGAGTGCGGAAAGTTGGAGCGTCACGAAATATGGATAGATTTTGAACGTTAATAACTCAGTCTTTTCACAATTGATTTCCAAAATGTTTGCATCACTCGATTGGGACGTTCACTGCGCTAACTTATTGATTTTAAACATTCATTTGACATAGAATGTAAGGAAAATAAAACTAGATTAACCTTTTCAACGACGAACGTAGCGTCACCTAGAATCAGGTCAAATGATAGAAAATCAATGGGTTACGGAAAGTTCTGGAAAATTACTTAAGAACTTTTAGGATTATATACTTTAATATGAATCGAGAATTCAACTCTTAGGCTTAAAATAACGAGATTAAGAGAGTTTCTATAAAGTCAAGTTTGAAGCAAAACTTCAGCTTAGGAAGTCAAAGTTCACTCCCTGATTCTAATTTTTAGAATCCGAAACTTCTCACGAAGAAATCACGAGTCCCGAACTGTACCGGCGAACTTATTCCACTTAAAACGCATTTGTTGTGCATGTGTCACTTCTTTACCGCATCCTCGAAGTTTTCACTTGACAATTGCCCAATATTTTTCGATCGGTCTGAACTCAGGGTAATTCGGAGGATTAATCTCTTTGGCGACGAAATTAATATTGTTTGCAGCATACCATTCCAGTACCTCCTTAGAGTAGTGTCAGCTGGCTAGATCCGGCCAAAACATAACGTTGGTCTTGTGTTGCCGAATGAAGGGTAACATCCGCTTTTTCAAACACTCTTTAATGTAAACCTTCGACATTGTGTGAGATGTTTTAACGCCACAACTGCAGATTTCTTGCCAAATCATTAGTTTCCGAGCAAACTTATCAGCAAAAACAAACTTATACCTGGAAGGGACATCCCCAGGACCAGTGGCCAGGTAAAATTTTCGTCCGGGTATTTGTTGATAATCCATTTTGACATATGTTTCGTCATCCATTAAAATACAGCCATCAAATTTCGTCAAAACTCGTTCGTATAGTAATCGTGCTCGCTTGTTGGCCACTAAATTTCGTTTCAGGGAGCGATTCGGATGTTTACTGGCACAAAAGACTTACAGCTGGGTTGCCTTTCACGTACCTCAACACCTTTCTTCTCAGCTCTTTGTCCCTAGTGCCACTTCATGATAGATGCGCTGTGCTCTATCCACACTCAGAGTATCCTTGTAACCTTTGATTACAAGACACAGCGTTGACTTTGGGAATTTTAACACTTTTGCTATTTTTGAGGCAGACCACGAAGGATTCTCTAGATGTTTGTGCTCAATTAATTTTCTTTACTCAAGTTCCATGATCCGTAATTTATAGATGTGTCGATTAATCGAGAAAACTTTCACCAATTTTTTGTCAATGAAACATCAACAAATGCCTGTCAAAAGTTGTTTGTTCCAACCACCAGGGACGCGGTGGTGTATTAAACCGTGCGTCCAGATTTACTTTGAATCGAGCTTTATGTTAAAACTAAATTGAAATCAGACAATTTTGCATAAAAAATGGACCTTGACGAAAATGTGGGGTCTACCTTGCCAAAAATTTGCAATCTGTTTGCAACCTTCTTCCAAAATATATATTCCACATTTTCTGAAGCAGATTGTGATCGCAAATATTTCGGTTTCTTTCCAAAATTTAGTAGAGATATTAGTGTAAACAATATAAATGTGCATGACATAAGGGAAGCTTTGAAAAATTTAAATGTATCCAAAGGATGTGGGCCCGATGGGATTCCCCCTATTTTTCTGAATAACTTAGCTTCGGAGCTTACAACTCTCTTGTTTTGGCTTTTCAATATGTCGATCGATCCGGTATTTTTCCCAACTCGCGGAAAAGTTCCTATCTAGTTCCTGTTTTTAAATATAGCTGACATTATCTCTTGCATTCCTTAACTTTTTGAAGCGATCATTAATGAAAAACTGTTTTGTCAAATTGAAAATAGAATATCTACCTTGCAACATGGATTCTTTAAAGGACGCTCAGCTAATACAAATTTGCTCGAATTCGTTAACTATTCGCTGGTTGCAATGGACAACGGAAACCATATTGAAGCTTTATATACAGACTTCAGCAAGGCATTTGATCGCATTGATATACCCATGCTTCTATTCAAACTGTACAAAATGGGTATTGAGCTAAATTTTCTTAAGTGACTCGAGTCTAATCTTACTGATCGACAACAAATAGTCAGATTTAAAGGCAAGACTTCAAATCCTATTCGATTTACTTCAGGAGTCCCTCAAGGCTTCCATCTTGGCGCTCTTTCGTTTAAACTATTTGTGAACGACATTTTCCTCATTTAAAAAATCGTAAAAATTCTCATTTATGCCGACGATTAAAAGATATTTTTAGAAATAAAAAACAAGAAAGATATAAGACTACTCAAATACGACGTACTCTAATTTTATTATTGGTGCAAAAAAGCCTTTTGCAGCTAAACGTCCAAAAATATAAATCAATATCATTTAGTAGATAGCGAAATACACTTGACTGTACAATCTCTCTAGGAAATCAGGCAGTTGAAAAGTGCGGAAGGATTAAGGATTCAGGTGTTATCTTAGATAAGAAACTAACATACATTGACCACTATAACACTGTAATCATTAAAGCAAGTAGCATGCTACGATTTATAGAACGATTAAGTTACAGCATTCATGACCCAAACACACTAAAAACATTATACGTTGCATGCATGAGGTCAATACTTGAGTATTGTAGCGTAGTATGGTCACCTTTTTCAGTCACGCACGAACAACAAATATCTAGGGGTTTTTTTTTTCATTAGCGCAAATCTACAATTGAGAGATTCTCTCCTGGCTCGCTCTCATTTCATTCATTACAGCGCCATTATAAAAAACTTTCGAGGGATTCTTTAGTACAGATCGAAACACAACAGTGCCGAAAAGGATATAAATGAAAAACCCAAATCTCTCCATTCGAACGGTGGCTCGTAAAATAGGGATGTCGCCTGGTTTTGTCCAAAAATCAAAACAACGTTTGGGACTTAAGTCGTATAAAGTAAAAACAGTCCCAAATCGCAGCGACAAACAGAACTTGGCAGCAAAATCACGGGATCGACGTTTGTACTGCGAATATTTGACGAAGTTTTCATGCGTTGTTATGGACGATGAAACTTATGTCCTGGAGGATTTCAAGCAGCTTCCAGGGCTGGCTTTTTACTCTGCTATTGCCAGAAATGCTACAGCTGAGCATTTCAGAACGAAGAAGGCATCGAAATTTCCCAAAAAATACCTTGTGTGGCAAGCAATTTGCACGTGTGGCAAGAAAAGTAAATCTTTCGTCACTACAGGCACAATCAACAAGGGGACCTATCAGAAAGAGTGTCTGCAGAAGCGATTGCTACCCTTCATCAAAAGTCACAAAAAAAAACCTTTGTTCTGGCCCGATTTGGCATCATCCACTATGCTAAAACTATGATGGAGTGGTACCAAGCAAATCAAGTGAACATTGTGCCAAAAACCTCAAACCCGCCAAATTGCCCAGAGCTACGACCAATCGAGAGATATTGGGCTCTGATGAAGCGGAAGCTTTCTGGAAAGAAGCAAGGAATCAAAGACATTAAACACTTCCAGCAAATTTGGACAAAGACGGCTTCTACGATTTCTGAAGAGTCTGTACAAACCCTAATGGACGGAGTTAAGCGCAAAGTTCAAAAATTTTATGCAAATACCAAATAACTATGTTTTGTCTTCACGAATTGTTAAAACACATCCCATGAATCTGAAATAAATAACTACGACGGAAATATAATGCGAAATTTATGTTTTATTCGTGTTTTGAGGTGTCCGGATTATTGCGGATACAGACCTTATCCCTGTGGAAACGTATAAGTGATGTTGCATATCGATCCACCCAACCCCCTTTTGGCCCTTTATACAACGGCGTGATTAGGATAATCAGTAGTTATTAAAGCTTGATCAAGTCTAACGGAGGGGAGAGCCCATTGCTGTTGGACGTAGTTTCCGTGCTACAATGGGTGGTAGTACATATCATACATCATAAATCATACATTATGATAAGATATTCTATTTATTTCAGACATCATTGAACCGGGTTTTTCGATCACTAAAACTGCTTTCTTCGACCTATAGAATAGTATGTTGATTATAAAAAAATAAAAAAACAAATATCTTTTCATTGAAATTTTATCATTGTTGAAAGTACTGATCTACACTGCTTTTCAGCTTTTCCAGGACTATTAAGATTTTAAAACATATCCAATTTTAATTTTGCAGTAACAAACCAGTGGCTGTCAGTTATATTTTTTAAATACAAATATTATATTCTATTACGTAGATTACATACATACATTCAATAACAAAGGGTAAGGGGGAAATACAGGGTGCCAGACGAAGTGTCGGCTGTATGAGGAATTCGTGGTTATCTGGCCCAAGTCATGGATGACAAATATGCCTTCTTTGATGGAAATCATCAGATTAAGATCAGCGAAGGTCTAATTGTCTTCCGACAGTCTACAATGAGCTTGCTGATCTTATTTTTAACAAACTACCAGACGGAAATCCTAATGTGTATTGCTTACGGTTCATTTCCTGTAATAAGAGCGTTTCGTTGGAAGGAGATTCTCTATTCTTTCCGTGGGTTTCGTGTAAGTGCTTCTGCTTACGGGTCCACACCACCGTTTTTGGCCCTTCATACAACGGAATAGTGAGGATTACATGTATGTACAGTTTGATCTTGTCATTAGGTACACCATGGCAAGTCCTGCACTGGTGGTGGCTTCCTATCACATCACATCACATCACTGCGAAATTCAAGAACAGCTTAAATTTACATGAAATATCTCATTGATTTCTGCCAATTCTAGCATTCCCTTTATGTGCATTAGATAACGCAGAAATTAACATGTTTCTTTCAAACTGTGCAGCATACGCTCTTTTAATTTTGAGTCACCGCACACCGACTAAAAAGTTTGATCCTTTTAAATTGAGCGCCGAAAATATATTTGACTTGATGCGAAATTGTGTCGTTCATGATTAAAAGTTGTAGTAACATGAGCGATACTTTTGTGTATGCCAAATCGAACGTAAAGATGAGTTTATTTATCATTGACATCATTCAATATTATGTCAAGTTTTTCAATTACGTTTCATGTAAATTTTAAGATTTCTTTAGCAATTGCATTGATGCAAATTATGTTGGATCGTACATCACACAGCACAGTTTGAAAAAAAAAACATGTAATTTTCTGCATTATCTAATGCACATAAAGGGAGTGCTAGATTTGGCAGAATTTAATGGGATATTTCATGTAAATTTAAGCCAAATAACGCCTGAATCTAGTCGGTTGCATGAAAGATTGCAAACATTGTTGTATTTCGCTTGCAAGATTGCAAACAATTTCGTTGATGACATTTCCTTTGGCTTGAAATTACACGAGGCAAAAGGAAACGTCCTTGGTTCGAGTATCGCTATATCCAAGCCCTTCGCTCAATTTTCAATACTTCTATTCAATTTTCACTGACGTCATTCTTGCAAACATTACTGTCCACTCTTGGTGCCTCATGGTGATGAGCGAACATCTCCTTCTACATCATAATCGTTACTCCACGTACGGAGAATACAGATGTAACAATTATAGTATGTAAATGCCTTAATAGTTTTGTTGGCATTTTACATTTCTTGAATATGTTTGTTACCCTCGTTGCTACAATTGTAGAACATAATATGCAAACAAGATGTCAGATGTTAATGAACATGTTCCTAAGATCATCAAGTACATATATGACAAATCAATTAGTCCAAGAAAAGAATCTAGATTCGAATTGTATGAAATTGTATGTACATCTATATGACTGAACTATTTAATCAAATTGAATTTTTATAGATTACATTATGACACATGGAAAATATAACTTTTATATTTTTCTTTTCGGAGCCAGCCCTTCCTCTAGATTATTCGGCAATGACACAGCTACAAATCAACGCCTGGCTGGATTCGATAACCTTACAATACAAATAACGAAATTCCTGATAAGTGTGAGCTTTTTATTGGAATACCTGTAACTAGAAAATGAGAAGAAAGATTAGTAATTTCCATTTCATTCCAACTACCTTTACTGCTTATCTTGACAGATAAGCAATACTCGAGTCGAGTATTAGTACACGACACTGAAGAAGTCTGCACATTGTTGACGAAATTCGCATATCTGTCAAGATAAGCAATAAAGGTAGTTGGAATTAAATGGAAATTACTAAACTTTCTTCTCATTTGCTAGTTAAATAAAGAAATTTAGAATTATCTTAATCTATACCATACGTACGGCAAAACGTCCGCTCACTGGACTGGAATAACCTCACCTTTCTCCCTTCCGGTTCGACACTCACGAAACGACGTCCGACTTGCAACGAAAACGGTATCAATATTTTTATTCCCTGGAAAACGTGCACACACGTCTCGTACGAGATAAAGTGAGAACGTTTTCCTAGAAGCAATAAATAAAAGTCCGAAAACTCTCCTTCACTCATCCTGGGGCACTCTAGATCCCTTGCATCCAAAGAAAAGGCGCAAAAATACAGATACAAAAATAAAACTGGGCTGAAGCTGGGTACGAAAAAAAAGAGCGCGTGCTTTTCGCACCCTGAATCGCAAAACCGTAGTAAATAACAAACTTTTCCATCCGCACGACCCATCTTTCGTTGGAAAAGCCTTCTCAACCGCTCCTGACGTTTGGGCGTCCTATCGCAGAAGGTCATGATTTAAGGAAATTATCGACGTGTGATCGAGAAACACATCACCAGTCCCGATAGGACTGCTGCGCGAGAGGCATTTGCTCTGACAGGTAGGCGCGTGGTGGAAAGGCGGCTCATAAATAAGTCTTAAGACGGATCAAAAACACTCACCAAGTACGTAGAAGAAAGCAATGAACCGCACCGAACGCTAGGCAGTGTTGCCAACCCCCGACTTCGCCCCGACTTTTTGTACGTGCCATGGCTTAATAACAACAATCTGCTCACTCAAAAAAAGAAAAGAAAAAACGGCTTTGCCGATGGGACCGGGAAATGTGTGAAAATAACCGTAAAAACATAAACTGCAAGAGAATATCGATGGGACTGTGGAAAGGTTTCCGGATGGTGCCATTTCGAGTCGAGCTGAAGCCGGGGGAAAAGTAAGTATAATAACACTCGAGGCATCCAAGCAAATAATGATCATCGAGACTGAAAAGGGGCCAAACGATATAAATAACGACGGGATAAGTCCTCTCATAGGTAGGACAAAGAAGATTGAAGCGAGAAAAAAATAAATCAAGGAAAATATACCATCCATGCACAAGAATAACAAGAACATTTCGAGGAAAAACAATATTAAGCAGCCATTTCGATGATGGAAGTAATGTGAGTGAAATAATAATTTGTTTGTACACTGGTGGAATTTTTTGGCCGACTTCCGGATGCCTTGGGAAAAAAAAATAAGGAGGAGGAAGTTTTCCCTTCGGTCTCTTTGGGTCGAAAAATAGATAGCAAGCCAGAAGTGGATGACCAGATGGACGGATGGTCTCTGTGGCAACGAAACTTTTTCAACTCCTGCGCCACGTGGGACCTAAACAAATAAACATCTTCTTCTCGAGGGAACAGCGCGTCGTTCTAAATCATGGTATCTTATACACACACAAAAAAAAAGAAAGCAGCAATGGAAATATTGCGGCGAATCATAGAACGTGACCATCAATCTAACTGTCAAAGTTTATTTTATTAGGGAGTTATTAGGATCTAATCCTTTTAACAAATTCTTTGGCTCGTTTCCGGAGTCTCGGGCCTGCGGAGGAAGTGCTTTGCGTGTCTGTTTCCGGTTCGGTTTCGAGGGGGGCGAAATGGCTTTCTGTTGGCATGGAAGTGTGGGGACAATATTTTTTTCGGCGATTTGGTTCGTGTTCGTTCCGAGTTTTTTTTTTTTTTTTTTTTGTTCAATATCTAAGGTTTCTGTGCGGTAACAAGATTTATTATTCAATAAAATTTAAGATCGCATTGGGATACTTATTTTTTTGTGGGCCTCAGTTGAGCTGGAATGGAAGAAGGTGCGTTTTAGGTCGATTACCAGGCAATAAAATGTGACATATTTCCAGCGAATTGAATTCGAAATCGGTCACAAAGGGGTGGTTGGGTGGCTAGTCTGTTGTGACGCAAGTTGAGACGTTTAAAGCTTTAATGCCACTCATTGTTGGACGTTCTTGGAATAGAGATTTCGGATTTTCTAGATAGGGAATTATCCATTATTTCCGTTATTCTGTGTAGAAGTGCTCCCTTTACTGCCGAGCCTCAACACTAACAAGTTGTTTTGACATGATAATAGCTGTCACACACCCACAGTATCAGAGTAGATGAAATAACACTAATTAGTTTAAAGGAGCAGCCTATTCTGAGAACTTCTCGGTGCGGCAGAAAATAATGCGAAAATGTTCAAACTTGAGTATTGGGTTAATTCGTGTAGCTAGTGACTAATTTCTGTCGAAAGTGTATTTGTTTATGTTTACTTTCAAGTGCTGCATCCAAACATTCTATTTGTTTTATTGCAAATTCGTCAAAATGTTCGCGAAAGAAGTGATCACCAGTTTGTTGCTCGCCCAGAAGAAGCCGAAAGAGATTGCCAAGGTGGTAGGGTGCCATTTGGCAACAGTTTACCGCATAAAAAAGTCCCTGCAGGATGGTCCTAAGCAGCGGAAGCCGGGAAGCGGACGTCCGCGCTTTGCACGCACGCCGAACGTGATCAAATCGGTCCGTGCAAAAATTGCTCGCAACCCGGTGCGTTCCATAAGAAAACTTGCAAAGGAAGCCAATATTTCGGAGAAATCCATGCGGAGAATCATCAAAGAAGACCTGCATGCATCTTCCAGAGCCAGAGTGAAACGCCACTTGATTACGGACCGGGTCAAGGAACTACGAGTGACTCGTTCCAAGAGATTGCTTTCCTTGTTGAAGAAGGAAAAAATGATAATCCTGTTCTCCGACGAAAAGCTTTTCAGCATCGATGCTGTGGCCAACAGCCGCACGGACCGGTTCATTTCACCGCAGAAAATGGAGAACGTTCCGGAAAAAGTGAAATTCAAATTTCAAACCAAACATCCGGCTGGTGTCATGATGTTTGGCTTGGTGGCGTCCAACGGTTTGAAAATGCCGCCTGTTTTCATTGATGCTGGAGTTAAAATCAATACCGAAGTGTATATCGGTATTTTAAAGGACCAAGTGCTTCCCTGGGTGAAGGCCAACTTCTCCGAGGACCAAAACGTTGTCCTACAGCAGGATGGAGCGCCGTGTCACACGTCCAATCGAACCCAACAATGGTTGAACGATAACATGAAGTTTTGGCCGAAGGATTTGTGGCCCCCTAGCAGTCCAGATCTTAATCCGTTGGATTATTCGATTTGGGCATATGTTGAAGCACGAGCCTGCAAAACATCACACCCTAGTGTGAAAACCCTGAAGTCAACCATAACACGCACATGGCAGTCAATGTCGGAGGACTACGTCCGAAAGGCATGCTCTGGCTTCCGGCGTCGGCTCGAGGATGTTATTAATAAAAATGGAGGACACATTGAATAAATTTGTTTAAAAGGACTTTATAAAGATAACTGCACTCGAAAATGTTGATATTATTGCTTGAATTAGTTGAAAATGGGATTTGAAAGAAATAGAACAAATTTTCGCATTATTTTCTGCCGCACCCTGTACTTTTGCACATTGATTGTTGTTTTTTGGATACTCCCATGCGCGAAAGTAACGATCTTTGATGAAGTTTTTCAGAAGCAGATAATTTCTCATCTCCATGCGAAGCGCTAGGAGTGATTGGTAATTTATTGCTAGAACGAATAGACATGAAGAGAAAGTGTATTGATAGTTCCGTATAGGGCAACGCGCAGGTTTTGAAATTGAAAGATACAAGTTGGTCTTAGTGCGGAGGTAATTGAACGCTAGTATTCGATCAGGCACATAACCCTTTACCATACTACCCCATGCAGGGTCCCCCCCCTTTTACCCCCCTGGATGGAGTAGTATGAATGGTTTTGGGGCTTAATCGGATATAACCTTTAATGGCCCTCCGCTCGTTTTCAAACTTGTATCTTTCAATTTCAAAGCCTGCCGTTGCCCTATAAAGGGCGATACGGTCAAAATTTGGTCAATATCAACTTGACGTATTTCTTTCAATTTTGCATTTAAAAAACCTGAACACCCCTCATTTTGAAGGTGTGTGTGTGTGTAGAATGTTGCTCCTATTTTGATTTTGGAATTCACTCTTCAGTTGTCAAAATGCCGTCCAAGCAAGAAGAGCAGCGTATCAAAATTTTGCTCGCGCATCGCGAAAATCCGAGCTACTCGCACGCAAAGTTGGTAAAATCGCTAAAAGTTGCCAAGCCAACCGTTACAAATGTAATTAAAGTGTTTGGGGAACGTTTGTCGACAGCCAGGAAGTCTGGATCGGGATGAAATCGAAAACCGGAAGCCGCTGAGACGACAAAGAGAGTTGCCGGTAGTTTCAAGCGAAACCCTAACCTATCTCTCCGAGATGCCGCAAATAAGCTGGGTGTATCGTCTACAACCGTGCATCGAGCCAAAAAACGAGCCGGACTATCGACTTACAAGAAGGTAGTGACTCCAAATCGCGATGATAAACAAAATACGACGGCCAAGCGCGATCCCGGAGGCTGTACACGACGATGCTGACGAAGTTTGACTGCGTGGTAATGGACGACGAAACCTACGTCAAAGCCGACTACAAGCAGCTTCCGGGACAGGAGTTTTATACGGCAAAAGGAAGGGTGAAAGGTAGCAGATATTTGCAAGCACACGAAACTGTCAAAGTTCGCAAAGAAATATCTGGTTTGGCAAGCTATCTGTACCTGTGGCTTGAAAAGCAGCATTTTCATAGCTTCCGGGACTGTCAACCAAGAAATTTACGTGAAAAGTATTTGAATAAACGTCTGCTGCCTTTCCTGAAGAAACACGGTTGTTCCGTACTGTTTTGGCTGGATTTGGCATCTTGCCATTACGGTAAAAAGGCCATGGAGTGGTACGCCGCCAACAACGTGCAGGTGGTTCCCGAAGACAAGAACCCTCCCAACACGCCAGAGCTCCGCCCAATTGAGAAGTACTGGGCTATTGTCAAGCGGAACCTAAAGAAGACCAAAAAAACTGCTAAGGACGAGCAGCAGTTCAAGGCAAACTGGCTTTCTGCGGCGAAGAAGGTGAACAAGGTGGCTGTACAAAATCTGATGGCAGGGGTCAAGCGTAAGGCCCTGCAATTCGGATTTGGAAAAGCGGAAGCCTAACTGAATATTTTTCCTGAATTTTATACTAATTGAACTTGAAAAAGAAATTTAATTTGATTTTTTAAATAAACGATTTCACCGATTTACACGCATTTTCCCTTGACCAAATTTTGACCGTATCACCCTTTACCTATCATCAAAACTTTCTTCTCATGTCTATTCGTTCTAGCAATAAATTACCGTCCACTCCTAGCGCTTCGCATGGAGATGAGAACTTATCTGCTTCTGACAAACTTTAAAAAATGACTTAATAAACATTTGAATACGGTCCCTCATCAGCTGTTCGACGAAGCTTTGTCTTGATGTATGAACAGGGGCGTTGTACAGCTTCTTTATCGATTTGGCGAATGCAAAATTTTGATTCTATTAATCAGTTGTTTACAGTCTTTGGCACTCTCAGTTGTTTTTTGTACACCAGTGAACTTAAATATCCAAAGAAATCTTCAATCGGGCGACACTTGGGCAAATTTGTTGGATTGCGGTTTTTTGGTACATACGGGATATTTTGGTTTTCCAAGAAGGCTTGTGTTTTTCTCACGTAATGCGAGAACGCTTTATCCGGCCAAAACACGTAATTTCCATCTGCATGATATGTTTGATGAAATCGAATCAATATTTTCTTCAAACATTGATATTGGTACACTTCTTGATTAATAGCCAAACTACTGGGCTTGAACCAAATTCCTTCTCAGATATGGCAATAAACATTAAGCATCACCTTCTGCTCAAACTTGTGCTTAAACTTATGTTTCACGTTCGGATATGCAGTATAAATGCCATCATGTATGTTATCGATCGTTTCCTGGGATGTGGGTTTTTGAGAGGGGAGTAGCTTCCATTATACAAAACAAAACATTTTCCGGCGTAATTTCGGCATTGGGATGTTACAGTTGATTTCTGTTGCTCTGTGTATTCTGATGCTCTTGATTTCTTGTGGCAGACTATTCCTATCTTCTTCAACGTTTTGCAGATGTAAGGTTGCGTAGTCTTGAACTTTTTTGCCGTATCGGATTGACTAATCGAATCCTTGTTGTTAAAAGTACTGTGGAGCAATCTAAATCGTTTCTTGTCCATTATTTTAGCCTCTGTTCTTGTGGACATCAGTATACGAGAGATGGTTGAAACTGAAACATTTTCGGTTTTAAAATAGTTCACAGTGAACTTTTTCCCGTGATTTACACATAATCTCTCTTTTCTCTGTACATGTTTGTGGTTTGGTATGAGAGAGTTAAAATCATTCTCATTTTTTAGTTATATCCCGTTAAGGCTAGTTTACAGTTCGGGAAAAGGGTCACGGGATTTGGGCGCTTGTGTGTTTTAAATGGAGTTTTGGATTTGAATTCCCGTGGCGGGAATTAAGTCTACACAAAAATTACAGTTTTCCTGATGTGCAAACCCAACCGCGGGAATTACTCCGGGAAATAAAATTCATCTCTACACGCTACTTCTTCGGCGGGAACAAATCACTCCGATTTGTTTCCGTGCGGAGTTTGCAAGTTTGAATTTGAACAGAAAAAAAAACAATTGAAATGTCACAAGGAGAGCCAAGTTCCGAAACAGTTTTTTTTTTATATTGATGTGCTCAAAAATTTCTATAGTTTTGACAGTCAGGATAAATTTTATGAACATCTAACAGGAAGAAATATTGGACGAAGTTAAAAAAAGAGCTCCTGCCAAAAAGAAACAGAAACGTGTAGCCAAAACGACAAAAAGGAACCAGGAGATTGAGCTGATTGATTGGATTTACTCTTTGCGAAAAAATGTCGAAATATCCTTGCTTGTACCAAATAACAAGCAAGGAGTATTCCAACAAGATTGCTAGAGATGCTATTTGACAACATATCAGTTGTATTATTTCATCGTCCCTGAATAAATCTATTAGTGTCCACTAGTGCCGGAAGTACGGAATAAAAATGGCTAATGGTATTGAATCTCTGTATAACAAAACCATGATAATTCTATGCTCTTAAACGCGAACTTTTCGCAAATTTTCTTCAAAACCGTCCATTTCTCAATGCTTTCTGAATGAAAAAAACTTACATAAAGCGAAGCCCATTTAGAATCCGGAATAATAAAATCATCTGCATCTCGGTAACGGATTGACGCACAAATAAGTTTAATACATCAAAATAAAGGAAATTCACTGTTATTTGAGGAAAAAATATCAATACAAATCATTTCTCTTCGTTTCAAATGAAAATTCGCACTTTCTTCTTTATTCCTCCCATCAAACGCTGCACACCTCCGGAGTCAACTTTCTTGGCACATTTGTTCCACATTTTGGTCATCTGAGTAGCGCCCCGAGCGGTTTTTCCACTTTTCTTAAGCTTCCGCTTCATTATTGCCCAAAATCTCTCGATGGGCCGGAACTGCGGGCAGTTGGGTAGATTTACGTTTTTATCGATGGCCAAAACTTCACAGGACCTGTATGGGCTTTAATGAAAGGTAGTGCGCGGTTTTTGAGGCATTCTTCCTTGTACAGCTTCGAGTCCATCGTCTTATTCGTCACGAACACTTTAGTCTATACTTCGCAGCTGCATTGGCAAATTTGTCCATAAAAGCAAACTTAAACTTCGCAGGAACATCTCCTCGTGCCGTCGCCATGTAGAATTTTTGGCCAGAAAGCAGTCCGAAATCCATTTTGACGGAGGTTTCATCGTCGAAAGGCAGGTATCCTTGGTACTTCGTCAAAAGCTGCTGGTACAATTTCCTAGCTCGAGTTTTGTTGACGAAACTTTGCTTCAACATTCTGTTTGGTTGCTTGTTGGCTCGATAAGAACGATATCCTGCTCGCAAACGAATTCTTCGAATGGTACTGCGCGAAACAGCGTATTTTTGTGCGATTTCATTGTCTGATAGTCCAGGGTTTGCTCTGACGGTTCGCAACACCTTCTGGTTCAGCTTGCCGTCATATGCTCCACTACGATGCTTACCTTGAGGCACTCTTTCGCTCCCTGAAACGTTTGAGCACATCATACACGGTTGATTTGGCGATTTTCAATGGTTTTGCGATGTTATTGCGGACCATCAACGTGAGTGTGCAGATTTGTTTCTCTCCTCTCGGCTTCCATCTGGAATAACTTTTGACTCACTGCACGAAACACCGTGAAATTTATACCACAGAAAGTGGGCGTCAATCCGCTGTAAAAGTCACTTTTCGTGCCGCTCCAACACAATAAGTGATTCCGGATTCTAACTGGACAGAACTTAAGAACGGGAATCCGGTTGGTACAAGACGACGTGGGGCGCAACAGGCAAGATGGTCGGACCAGGTGGAGCAAGACCTGAGGGGAGCTACAAGGTGACCAAGGGATTGGAAGGCAGCCACGAATCGGACAAAAAAGAAATTCATTTGTTGAATTCCAAATCGATTTATTCGATAAATTCAATTTAAAGCCTTTTAACCTCAGCTAGGGAAAATACGACCACATTATTCGTTCGGAAAGTTATCACGCTACATCCGCCGAGTGCGTTACGTCGTGTCGCAAAATAATATGTCGCATTCGTCAAGTCTGTTTCCAGTCATGCAATTACCTGTCTTGTTGCTTCCGGCAAAATGAATCGGCCGGATAGGTCGGTGTGGAGCATAGAAAAGCACTTAAGTACAAATTGACAGAGCGACGAATGCGACAAAAGTTCGTTACATGGAGTAGTTTGTGACGTAAGCCAATTTTGTTAAATAATATATAGCAGCAATTCGCTGAAATTCATATATGCGTGTCCGGAAGTATTTTTTTGATACATTGCCGCCATAGTGGTCTAAATCAACGTAAGAGATTCTTTCAGTGTATGGTTCAGCTGTCAGTGGATCCTTTCACCTTCGCGTCAACGTCCATATTGTTTTCTTTTGAATTGAAGTTGTGAAAATGGCATCTCGACAACAGGAGATGCGAAATCTTATTTTGGAGAAGTGGTTAGAATATCCTAATCGTTCATAGAAAACAATCCTGAATTCGGTTATCGTGACGCAACAAACGATATCAAATGTCATCAGCAAGTTTCTACAAACCAAAACGGTTCAGAGGAAACCAACCAAGCAGTCGAAAAGGGTAACACTCAACAAATAACATGAGAAACAAGTGGTGAAAGTATACAAGAGGAAGCCCAACATGTCGGTCAGAGATGTTGCAAAATAAAGTGGATGTAGCTAAGTTAACTGTGCAGGACATTAAAATGCGATGTGGA
>JAHHFK020004606.1:0-42350 GCA_024533555.2 Aedes koreicus | reverse complement strand
GAGCTGCAGACAATGACGCAGCGACAGCGGCTGAATAAGATGGTCAACTCGATTTTCCCGGCGAATTGCGACGTGGCGGTGGTGATGGACGAGACCTATCGCACCCTGCATGGCAACGACTGGCAGGGCACTTCGTATTTTACTTCCCCCACGAAGGAACTGAGCTCCGAGGTGAAGTTCATTTCACACACCAATTTCCCCAAGAAGGTGCTGCTGTGGCTGACAATCAGCGAGAAGGGGATGTCAAAGCCGCTCTTCTTTTGCTCCGGACTGGCTGTGAACGGGGGAATGGATCTGCCGGAAGTTGCGTCGTTCATCAAGAAATACCATAAGGGCAAAGACGCGGTGTTCTGGCCGGATCTGGCGTCGGCCCACTACTCGAAGCGATCGTTGGAGGAGATGGAGCGGCTGAATATCGATGTAGTTCCCAAGTCAGCGAACCCGCCCAGTGTCTCCCAGCTGCGTCCCATCGAGAATTTCTGGACCAACCTGAAGCGTAAGATCTACTTCAACAATTTTGTCGCGAAAACTGAGGAGGAATTGACAAATAAAACGAAGAATGAACTCAAAAACATGCCTACACGCATGTTTTCGTCCGCCATGGCGAATGTTCCGGTTAACTGCCGGAAGGCCGCTCGCAAAAGCGTATAATTTTTTGCAAGTAAGCTTAAATAATTACCTTCCAGGGGAAATTTATCAAGAGCAATTATCTGTCTTAGATTTTTTTCATCACCATTCGAAAAAAGGCCATTTTTTTATGCAAACGTTCGTCCGAGCGTTACGTAGAATCGGTGATGTGGAGGCACCTGGGAACCGGAAGTTATCTTCAATCGGAATTGATGGATCGACCTCGGCCCCTGACCGACCTACAGCGATTTAACGGTTTCGGGAGAACTGTCGTCTTCGGAAAAGTTCTCTGTCGGAGTAGGCTTGGGCTACCACTGGGGACTAGTTCGAGTAGTTCACGAAGTAGAACCGGCAAATTGGATTGTGTTGGATTTCACTTTTGGATTTCGACTTTCGATTTTGGATCTGGATGTGGATTTGAATTTTAGATTTAGATTTTAGATTTGAATTTCGGATTTGGATTTAGGATTTTGGATTTAGAATTTTGGATTTAGAATTTCGGATATGGATTGAGATTTTGGTTTTGGATGTTGGATTTGGATTTTGATTTCACGTTTGAATTTCGGATTTGGGTTTGATTTCAGATTTTGATTCTGATGTCGGATATGAATTTCGGATTTGGAATACGGATTTGGATTTCGGATTTGGATTTCGGATTTGGATTTCGGATTTGGATTTCGGATTTGGATTTCGGATTTGGATTTCCGATTTAGATTTTGGATTTTGATTTTGGATTAGAATTTCGGACTTGGATTTTGGATTTTGGATTACGGATTTCAGATTTGGATTTTGATTTCAGGTTTGGATCACGGATTTTGATTTTGATTTTGGATTTAAATTTCGTATTTGGAATTCAGGTATGGATTTCGGATTTGGATTTCGGATTTAGATTCAGGATTTTGTATCTGGATTTTAAATTTAGTTTTTGGATTTGAATTTTGGATTTCGATTTCAGATTTGGATTACGGATTTGGGTTTCGGATTTAGATTCAGGATTTTGGATCTGGATTTTAAATTTAGTTTTTGGATTTGAATTTTGGATTTCGATTTCGAATTTGGACTTTGAATTTCGATTTCGAATTTGGATTTCGGGTTTGGATTTCGGATTTGGATTTCGGAAGTGGATTTCAGATTTGGATTTCGGGTTTGGATTTGGATTTGGATTTCGATTTTGGATTTTGGATTTTGGATTTTGGATTTTGGATTTTGGATTTTGTGGATTTGGAATTTGGAATTTGGATTTTGGAGTTTAAAATTTGGAATTTGCAATTTGGAATTTGGAATCTGGAATTTGGAATAAAAACTTGGAATTTGGAATTTGGAATTTGGAATTTGGAATTTGGAATTTGGAATTTGGAATTTGGAATTTGGAATTTGGAATTTGGAATTTGGAATTTGGAATTTGGAATTTGGAATTTGGAATTTGGAATTTGGAATTTGGAATTTGGAATTTGGAATTTGGAATTTGGAATTTGGAATTTGGAATTTGGAATTTGGAATTTGGAATTTGGAATTTGGAATTTGGAATTTGGAATTTGGAATTTGGAATTTGGAATTTGGAATTTGGAATTTGGAATTTGGAATTTGGAATTTGGAATTTGGAATTTGGAATTTGGAATTTGGAATTTGGAATTTGGAATTTGGAATTTGGAATTTGGAATTTGGAATTTAATTGGAATTTGGAATTTGGAATTTGGAATTTGGAATTTGGAATTTGGAATTTTGGAATTTGGAATTTGGAATTTGGAATTTGGAATTTGGAATTTGGAATTTGGAATTTGGAATTTGGAATTTGGAATTTGGAATTTGGAATTTGGAATTTGGAATTTGGAATTTGGAATTTGGAATTTGGAATTTGGAATTTGGAATTTGGAATTTGGAATTTGGAATTTGGAATTTGGAATTTGGAATTTGGAATTTGGAATTTGGAATTTGGAATTTGGAATTTGGAATTTGGAATTTAATTGGAATTTGGAATTTTGGAATTTGGAATTTGGAATTTGGAATTTGGAATTTGGAATTTGGAATTTGGAATTTGGAATTTGGAATTTGGAATTTGGAATTTGGAATTTGGAATTTGGAATTTGGAATTTGGAATTTGGAATTTTGGAATTTGGAATTTGGATTTGGAATTTGGAATTTGGAATTTGGAATTTGGAATTTGGAATTTGGAATTTGGAATTTGGAATTTGGAATTTGGAATTTGGAATTTGGAATTTGGAATTTGGAATTTGGAATTTGGAATTTGGAATTTGGAATTTGGAATTTGGAATTTGGAATTTGGAATTTGGAATTTGGAATTTGGAATTTGGAATTTGGAATTTGGAATTTGGAATTTGGAATTTGGAATTTGGAATTTGGAATTTGGAATTTGGAATTTGGAATTTGGAATTTGGAATTTGGAATTTGGAATTTGGAATTTGGAATTTGGAATTTGGAATTTGGAATTTGGAATTTGGAATTTGGAATTTGGAATTTGGAATTTGGAATTTGGAATTTGGAATTTGGAATTTGGAATTTGGAATTTGGAAAATTTGGAATTTGGAATTTGGAATTTGGAATTTGGAATTTGGAATTGGGAATTTGGAATTGGGAATTTGGAATTTGGAATTTGGAATTTGGAATTTGGAATGGGAAATTGGGAATTTGGAATTTGGAATTTGGAATTTGGAATTTGGAATTTGGATTTGGAATTTGCGTGCAATCTTTGTCGTAGCTCGATGTAGGAATGCACTTGAAAACTTGCCAACGAACTCATCTATCTTCGGCTTCGGACTAGCCTCTTTAAAAAGGATTTATGTTAAATATTTCCAGCGTTTCAATTTTCGCCACTTCCAATTAAATGATGGTCTTTTCATCTCTTTCTCGTTCCAGGTTGGTACTTTGCTGACTACTTCTCACCCCGGCAGAGAGGTGCCACAAAATTCCAGATATTATCACCTCTGAACAACCGCAAAAACCCCCATCGGAATCTCTTCCGCCGTTCCGTTTTCACATCCATGCAAACATTTAAATTCTACTTTCTGCCCCGACGATGACGAGGACCATGTAGGAAACTGATCCTAGTAATTGTGAATGTATGTGCACCAGTGGAGAGCAACGGAAAAAGCATAATCCGATTAGGGGGAGTTTTGTTGGCCAGAAGGGAAAAATGATGACCATTTAAAACACTAACCTACCACCAAACTGCTCACAGTGCCCGGTAGAGTCACCCCATTTCCCCAATCACAGACCGGAAGTTTGGTCGAGGAAAAAAAAAAGAAGCGCAAGTATGAAATAGATAGCTCAGTTTGTGCGATTCCGAGCACCGGGCTTCCACCCACATTGATAACGAGAGCAGACAAAATCATAATTCCAGGAGTCCGAGGTGCTGGAAGCCGCTCTGGACTTTGCTTGTATTTTGCTAACAGGTTGGCGTCGGTTCACAGATTGTGCTCCGGGCAGATGGCTTCTCGGACGCAAAGTGGGATGGGTCGGAAGAGGCAAGTGTGGATCCAAAATGGTTGAGGAGCATAAGCTGCAAACGAGCATCGAAATCACGCGAGAATGTGTGAAAATGGTTGCATGGAATTCACCCCCGACGAGGGATGTTTGAATTGGTATCTCTTCTAGTAATTAAGCAATGGCTTTGCCTTAACAATCAGAACCACAAATGAGGAATATGAAAACACACAGTAATTAACAAATCTCAATATTATTGGCACTTAAACTTTAACGTTGCCCAACCCCTCGTCAAAATTTTTCGAACATCTGAAAATTATTTCATTGTTACAACTCGAGAGGGCATTCCGGAATCTCCACTCCCCCTCCCATCGACGCAGGTGGTTAGTATTTCAAAGTGATATTCTCTTCCGTCCCAGCACGAACCTCGAGTGGGATGCAGTGGCCAAAAAAAAATTATTCAAACACCAACTCAACTCTGCTCCAAACTCCCAAAGTCAATGTCGAAAATTTATAACTCTCCCAACTGATTTATCCTGGACGGTGCCGGACGCCTCTGACCCCCAGCCAAGCGACCAACTTTCAGCAGCGAAAGAGAGCAAAAGCCAGCAACGGAAAAATGGCAACTCATTTGCTCCTTTGGCTGTCTATCTATCTCTGGGGGAAAAGAGTAAATATAACATTTTATAGCATTTAACATATAAATTTAATTTAATGTGATAACCGCAAAGTGCCGGCGATAATGAAGGCGGGATGTGCAAGGTAAGCGGGGTGTCGTTTTCGTCATCCGATGCACTCTCCGGTTGGCATGCGAGCTTTCGAAATAGCACGTGTGGAAATGTAATTATGGCACTTGGGTTTTCAGCATAATTTGGATTTTGGGTTTCGGGTCAGTCGTTGTCAGTCAGTCAGCCAATCCTTCCTCGTCCAAGGATCTGTCTAATCGATGTGGTTTTGGTCGTTGCCCGTACGCTCGGAGAACGATGACGCTGCTTAGAGGAATTAATTCTATCTGCCACAGCTCCGTACTCGGTGCTGGCGTTACTTCGGAAGTAGCTTTCCTGGTTGAGAAGGATTTTTAATTACCCTTTCCCAATCGGAAAGCGGAAGCGACTGACGATCCTTGTCACGTTGAGCTACTGACCGAGCTTGAGAAAGACCAATTCTTTGTGCGGGGAATGATGCGCTTTTTATTTCCAGTCAGCTTCCAACTGGTGGCGGTGGAAATTTCGCGCGCTGAACTGTGAAATGAAAAATTTCCGGTTTTAGTGGCGGATGTGCCAGCACAATAGAGAGAAGGCAATAATTTTGGTTTGTTATTTTCGCGTGAGATGTGATGGTGCTTTTTTTGCCCCTTTCGGAAATGGGTGCCTTCCGGAGAACTAGCGGAAGCTAATTGATGCCATCTGCTGAAATTTGTGAGCGGAACGATTTTTCCTCGATAGTTTCGGTTTGATTAATTCTACGTGACGAGGATTGATTGCTGCGGATGATGGGGAACGATTCAATCATTGTTGAGCGCATTTTGACACGTATTCTTCGCTGGATATTTCAATGGTCCTGTAACATATGACTGAGCTTGCAATCCCAAAAACCACTTTTTAATCGAATTGATAAATGATCTTAATGTGATGTGATTCAATAAATGGTTGCATTTCTTGTACAAATTGGTGCTCATAAAACATTGATTAAAATGGAGCTTGAGTATGTGTGACCACCCATGGTTCTTAATCCTCTTAAATCCAATGTTGTGACCTTTCTTACCAACGTCTAAATCGTGATCATTGAAGGAATTGACACTGAAAAAAAAAACGAATCTCAATTCCCTGATTTTGGACACCGCTGGATTTGCAACTTGTAAAACGTCGATTCCTGTGGGAAATTTGCCTACAATTCGAACCGTACTTGTTTTGCTCACTTCTCTTAAAATCTACGAACTTCATGTTTCAGCTACTATCGCCATATATTTTCAAATAAATTGAGCCAAAATCTCTCGGCACTCGCACGAGAATCATAAGCCAGAAACGATTATCAAGGGTGATAGGGAGAACCATGCAAAGGATACTCGCAATATGACTGACGTAGCCTTCAATGTGAGCCTCACTATCGAGAATCAAAACCACAACCACAAGGAAGGCTGACTTCCCTAGTACGGTTCTGGAAAAAAGCAGAATGACAGAAACAATTATAACAAATAATAATGTTTTGAAATTGGAAATATCTTCCCATCATCATGGCATCCCAGCAGTGGACAGCAATTTCTGCCGTGTATTTTTCATAGTTTTCAAGTGTGTTTCGTCTTCTTTGATCCCCAAAAGTACTGCTCCTCCAAGCGAATCTTCACGATATAGACGAACAATATTGAAATCATGTCCGTTTCATGATTTCGGAAGAAAGCCATGTTTCACAAAGAGCCAATGCATCACAACCGGTTTTGTCAGCTAAAAATTTGAAAGACTCCAAATTAGGAACAATTCCCCTACAAAAACAGTCATCAAATCCTCGGCCTCATTTGGAAAAATATCCATCGAAGAAAATGATTGCAGTAAGGAGAGGTAACTTTATTGTCAATTGCTTCAAAAAAGTCTTCACAGTGGGAAACATTTTCAGAGCAATGCTTTTCAATGGGTCAGAAATTCTTAGGAACTTATAGATACCTTCCAAAATGTCATCAAATAAGAACAGCCCAGTCGAAGAACGGGTTTCTGTTCTTAAAAACGATGCTTCAGGGGTTTTGGGTGTCCCCGGAACGTATGAAAAGGCCTGGATGTAGTTAGTACTATGAAAACCAGGAGGATTTGGATATTCCTTTCTTCCACCACTCGTTGAAATGGGCAAGCTGATTTGAGGCTTCTGTTCAGCTACTTTCCGTGGACGAGAGCTTCTTTGTTTTCATGAAACACCTTGTATGATGAATGATATTCACTATCACCCATTTTAGCACGGAAACTATGTCCGACAGCAATGGGTTCTCCTCTCTATTAGACTTGATCAAGAACTGACTCTTAGCTTCGGGTCTTCACCAAGAATCCCTACTGAGTCCTTGCGGCACGACAAGCCGGCCAGTTTAGCGCAAGGTCCGTGAAGCACCTTGCCGGAAAACTAAAAAATGTTCACTCGTCAGCCAAATCAGAGTCAGACTCGTCATCTGACAAAGTAACAAAAGGATTTGTGTTGGCATTATGTGACAGTGAGGCTTTTTTGAACGCCGGGAACGTTGGTTTAGCAATCGTTCTAATATTTCCCCGCATTGCTTTTACGCTAGGCATAACGAGAGAGCATAAGGATGGCATCACTTGCAGAAAGCGCGTTTTCATGAACCGAGTTACGAACAACCGCACAGGTAGTCGTAGTTTCCCCAACTCGGCGTATTGAAGGAAATCTGAACCAGAGAAGGTCACATGAAACAAGTCTGAGGGGGTGCATTCTTTTTACCCCCACTGAGCGATACTGTACATAGTCTTTGTCCACCCAGTCTCTTCACTAGAGTAACCAGATGACTCTTTAAACGACCAAATGCCTGCTTCAGAAGAATCTACCTCGAGCTGAGATATACATTCTATACTCGAGTGTAAAGAGCTGAGAGACAGCAATTTCATTAGCTTGCACAACGACCCGAGGTTTGTAGGGTCTCTTTTTAATTATTTCTGTCACGCGAATCTTGTTATCAGATCATTAATAATCTTTTAAATATTCAAACGATTCGTTATGGGTTGAAAATAGACACCTGATGGACCAGCTGAATTGGCTCATGAGCGGGTGACTTTATAAAATTACAATATTTTCCGGAGAGAAAGGAAAAAACACATCACTTGTCTTATATGTATTACTGAGCTGCTGCTACCGGGCGACAAATATGTGTGACCGCCCGTACCGATGAGTAGCAAAGCGCAACGAGGGTTATATGATGAACGGTTAAACCCGCTGACAAGGAACGATAAACTGATGGATTGCTTGAAAGACTGTTGATGTGCGTGACCACATAGAGATACTGTGTCAAATGGCTTGGCGTTTGTCAATTGCAATTAGCAACTTGTTGTTATCGCGCTACTTAAACTGCACTGTTTTTACTTCAGAAAATAAAAACTCGATCCACAATTGCGGTGGTAATCGAACCGAGCAAAAAAAAAACCGAATTCCTCAGAAACGAACTGCGAGAAATTTCCAAAAATAAGTAGCGGGAACGAAATGAACCTTTCCGTTCGCTTGTGAACTGGACGATGCAAAACAAACAAGCGCATTTGATATTATATTAATTTTCGATGCAGCGCTGCTGACCATGACCATCATCCGTTGCTTTTTACGACTCTCATCATAGATGCTCGTGGATTAGTAATTGTAAAGAATACTGATTGACTGAAATATAGGCGTTTTTGTCATCAGTCATTCAACGATATTGATTTTCACATATTGCAACTCTGTTTTTACCAACACAGTTTCACAAAAACCTGTTAATTTCTGTGTTATTTAACGCACGTTCATAGAATGCTTGATTTGAGATGAATTCATGGGATATTTCAGCTGAATTTAAGCCAGGTTTGTTGTATGACCTCATTTGACTTTGACTTGCAAGTGAGCAAGGGGAAATTTTACGCGTTAAAATTAATCATTTTGTTCTGTACATTTACAGCCATTCTATGAAAAAGTACTCTCAAAATTCGGTAATATGTGGTAGGTTTGTTCCTTTTAAGAACATATTTGACGCTTATGTGAATTCGAAATTTTGAACGTCTACATTCGTGTAATGCCAACATTCAAATGTAGATTTATTGAAATATTTTTATACAACTTAACATAGAGCTTATAGAAGATGTAGGAAGTCAGAGGGCTAGGTAGAGCAGTATAAGATAATAGTAAACATCTGTACTGTATTGTCAGGTTGCTGCGTAAGCAGAACAGAAAAGGTTATTTTGAACTGACACCATGTTTGCACAAAAAATAGAAAGAGGCTAATGAGTTTATAGTTCGTAGTACTCGTAGACATCAATAAATGGTTGATTCAAAGAATTTAACCTTAGTCTTATGTATCGACGGAGCAAATTGGATCGTTATTTGCACGTTTGTCAACACTTATTGCTTTCACAATTAGCTTACTGATTGCTATCAACTTAGTGTTCTAAATGCACTTCCATAGTTATTCATTGAGAGCTTTCGATGCCAGGTACCATTTTTGCGTTGGTATGTGTGTGTGTATGTTTGGCAAGTAAAATCATACCCTATGCCTTGGAGGCGAGATATTTTTCTTAACGAAAAATTCTTAGACCAGACCGGGAATCGAACCCAGACACCTCCAGCATGATGTTGCTTTGTAGCTGCGTCTTTGCCGACTGACCTAAGCGAGGCCCCCGGTTTGATTTTTATAACTACGAATTAGTAATTAAGAGTGAAATAAGTTTTCTTGAAAGAAAACGTTACATATTGTCGATATAACTCAAACTTATCTTAAACCTGTCGTAGGGTTAAAAGTGCTCCAAACTTCTTTGTTTACCGCATGATCATCTTGAGGGAGCTGGCGATGGCATTGTCATCATTATTCAGAGGGGCGTCAAGCATCTTTTTTTTTCATTTGAAATCAAAGTACTTGAAACTTTGGGGGTTTCGGTAGAAACAAGAATTGGCCCACTTATTCTAATATACTGGCTATACTGGCTAGCAAAGAATATTTCTTAATTACCCTATTTCTTAAGGGTGATCTCAATGGCAATGTGTATCTGGGCTCATTGGTGACCGCCGATAACGACAACAGCAAAGAAATACATAGGCGCATTATGGCAGGCAATTGTACCACGAATTACATCATTTGAGAACAGCGCTAAAATCAGTCGACTGGGTCATGTCGTATCGATCAAGTAGAATGCGACCCTTTGCAGAAAGCGAGGCTGCAGCCATGGACCGAATAGAATGGAGACAACTTCTGTGTACAGTAGAGGCCACACCGAACTTGGTCTGATTGAGATAGAGAGATAAATCATAATGACAAAATTATTTGGCATAATTTATGGCTGACTGCAATTTGCAATTTGATGTTAAGGACATGTTTGAGGAAAAATTGCATTAGTTATTTAAATTTGCAATGAATGTTTTGTGGTTTATGTATCTCCGTTGCATATAGGAATTGTAAAGTAATATTCACTTTTCCTTTCCAGTTGAACAGTTAGACGCCTTCAGAAACTGCAGCATTGCCATTCTACCATGTTTTCGATCCCTAATCACTGCTTTGATATGAGCTTTTATCGACATAAGTTGGGTGTGAGGGACTCTATTGGTATCCCGCTCGACGACGTTCCCCTCAAAATAATCCAAAGGATGGATATAGGGACTTGTTGCATGTCTCCGTCTCGGTAGAGCAAAAACTACCATATACTAAAGGGCGGATCACAAACTCCAAAAGAAAAAGCACCAACTTACAAAGCGTACATTTTACCAAAAGTTTTATTCTTCTCCCACTTACATTTCCTACTCTATCCTTCTTGTTTTCTTGTTATTGCTCCTTCCTCATCTACACCTTTTGTTTGTTTCTCATTCTGCTTCTTCTTTTCTTACTTGACTATCTATTCATAGCTTGTACTCAAGGGCCCGCTTTCTACTTGTGCCTGATGCTGATAGGTGCTCCTACGCTGAAAATCTCGCCGAATAGAATGCACCGCATCGTGATTGCCGGTATTTTCCGGTTGCTGTATAGATCCTCCAGATTTCCAGGGAGGCTTGCCTTGTTACGGCCTGGTACACGTGTGAATTCACCGCTTTTCCTGTTGGCTTCATGGACCGCTTGCAAATTCGTCGTCCTGGGCGAAGTAGGGGTTTGGCTTGGGCACACCGCTCCCTCTTCTGCTACGATCGCAACCAATCGATCCGGAACACTAGATGAGGAGAAAAATAGCAGCAAAGGAAAGACCCTATAGCCAATCTGGGGTTAGGAACGGAATCCTCCCACAATAATATCGGAACCTACTTCTCGTGAAGGCCTTTCCGGTTGGAGGTAGATTTGCTAACCTCGCGATTTCCCGCACAATCGCGTCACGTGTGCCCTTTCGGTTAGTTTTGGCTGGTCTCGTTTTATCACGTGAGGTTCTGATTGAACTTGTTGGCGGTAGTAGCTATGCTCTCTCCGTGTAACCGTGGCGGCTGATAACCGAGAAGTTTTCACCGCTTGTGGTTTCCACTCCTGCCTAACACGACCGAACTGTACCGGACTCGAGAACTGTGTGATCTTCTTTTCACCTTATTTACCCCTTCTGTGCGGAAGCTCCGCACTCAATCACTCGCTCCGTTTACGAGAAAATCCATTGTATGAGTCGCGATGTCAAGCAGAGCACCCATGCAGCAGAATATTTTCAATCACGTTCATGCGAACTACTCAACGTTTGGATTTATTTGCTAGTGTACTTTCTCTAAATGGCTTATGTTCTACAAAAAATTAACCAACGTAACAGACTTCAAGGGTGCCAAATTTCTTTCTTCGAAAACTTCGAACATTTTCCGCAGGCCAAATCTGTGTTTCCTTAGCATTATGAGCAGGTGCTCCATTTTGTTGGAAGATGAAATGACGACCTGTATCAACTTTCTTCATCCAAGGTGCAACAACATCCTGAAGAACCTTCAAGTATACATCAGCTTTTACCTTTTGTCTTTGATAAAAAAAAATACGGGGTCATTACATCCCCCTCACCTGAGACAACCCCTAGAATTATCACATGAGTCAGAAACTTGGTTGACATGACGTTAGGAACCTGACTTGTTTCAACCGACACGGTAGTTTTTTTTAGCTCTCTCCAATCGCCGTTATTTAGTCGCAGTGTTTATGGATTGGCTACGCATACGACTTTTAAACAAGGTTTTTACTCGTCGGATTGAGAAGTCCTAACACCCGATTTCCCATTCCATGGACCTCCTTGATCTTGCTGGGTTCTATTCAATCATTTTCCCCCCTTTTTGACCTCTCTTCGTTCAGGTGTATTGAAAAGGGAAACAAATTTATCAATAATTACATTTCATGTTAATCTAGGTGCTCCAACTACTACCGTAACGTATCAACCTTAATTGTTAAAATATGTACCTAATTTTGTTGACATTGCTCATGCCTTAGCAGTTCAGTATTTTAAACAAGTTTTTATTCCTGCGTGTCAGTATAACAATAATAATCTTAAAACTGAAAACAAACTAAAATTAATTTCAAATAAGCATAAAGGGAATTAATCATTGCAAAAGTAGATTTCAACGATTTTTGCTTGAAATTGTTAATTATTTTGTTGGACATTTGTTCTAAAGTCTCAACATTCGAAATTATATGTACTTCGTTAGTACCAAGAATGCAGCTTCAAAATCATCATCAGAACTTTGTTCTGAATCCCTTGAAGTGTTATTGTCCTGGTAGCACAACAACTAGACCATATTGGGACAGCATAAAGCATGGCCGGTCAAAAATTTTGTTTAAATATTAGTAGTTTTTACTTCAGACAAAGTTTGGATTTTCTATTTATAAGATGATGTAAACATTTTATATATTTATTACATTTGGCTTGAATGCCGTCAATGTGATCTTTAAAATTTAATTTTTGATCAAGTACTAGACCAAGGTATTTCACTTGACTTGACCAATAAATTGGAACACCGTTCAGAATAACTATGTGACTACTACTAGGTTTCAAAAAATAAAGCTCTAGGTTTATGTGGGAATATTATTAGTTGAGTTTTGGAAGCGTTGGGAGAAATCTTCCATTTCTGTAAATAAGATGAGAAAATGTCTAAACTTTGCTGCAGTCTCCTGCAAATGACACGAAGACTTTTTCCTTTAGCGGAAATGCCTGTGTCATCGGCAAACAAGGATTTCTGGCAACCCTGAGGAAAATCAGGGAGGTCGGAAGTAAAAATGTTGTATAGTATCGGCCCAAGAATGCTACCCTGAGGAGCTCCACCTCTAACATGTAGTCGATCGGATTTGGAATGCTGATAATTTACCAGCAGAGTTCTGTCAGCTAAAAATTTTTGAATTAATTTTATAATATAGAGCGGAAAATTAAAGTTTTTAAATTTAGCAATCAAACCTTCACGCCAAACACTGTCGAATACTGTTTCTATGTCTAGAAGAGCAACTCCAGTTGAGCAGCCTTCAGATTTGTTTGAACGAATTAACTTAGTAACTCTTAAGAATTTTTGAGTAGTTGAATGAACATGGCGAAATCCAAATTGCTCATTAGCTTGCTTAGCTTGACTGCACGTATCAATGGTTGCTACTCCGTGATTGATTATCAGAATCAGTGAAATTGCACAACGAATAAACTGAATGGCGCTGGGAGTAACCGACCATTCTCACTGTACATGTTTCAGTGACTCAATTTCTTTAATAATCAATAACGGCGCCGGCCACGTCCTTGCAATCAGGTGGGAATTGGGAAGTAAAGTTACTGTGGCCTTTGCTGTTAAGGGACCGTGTTAACCTCTGCATCCCCACAAAGGTCACAGGAAGGAGGTTTTTCTATGTTAGTAAGGTAGGGCTCGATGGATCAGGATTCACCTTGATAAGTGATGTGGTCTTATAATATAGTTTATTTATTTCAGGGGACAAAAAGGATAACAATTACCTGTTTCGCTCCGCGTTTTTGAGAGCACTTACCACCTCTCAATTGTCTGAAAATCCTTTGTGGGGACAGACTGGTTGGTGTTCTGCTTCTTCCAAGGTATCAAAATGATGCTTATCCAAACCTGCCATGCTTGCCCCATATGGCATTGCAGGTGAACGAAAATTGCATCGTATCTCGAACTTAACTCCTCCAACCCATCAACATCATCGCTACATTTTCATTTTCTTCAGAATATCCACCTGCTTCGGCGAATGTTTGATCAACATTTCCTTCGTAGCCTTTCATTGCTCAACCAGCTTGCACTTGTCTCAACTTTCGGCATCGCTCCAGGACTCGGGAAAATCTCTCCGGACACTCCGGATACCCGGTATCCTGCAAACACCGATGTTCGGCAAACTTCGTGTCGTAAACCAGTTCCGTCACGGACCAGTTCCATTACCGACATGGCATTGCTGTGGATACAGTTGCAGTTAAGAGTCAAACTTGAATTACTCCGATAATAATTGTTTTGTAATATCGGAAAACACAGCGGAAAAAATGCACGTCAACCACCTACTCTCCCATTACAAGCACAGGTTCACACAAAACAAACATATTTTTCCACAAATGCTTTAAAAATGCATTCGAAATACAGCAAGTTCAAGCTAAATATCCAAACTAAGGCAATAAACCAAACTGATAGTCCGTTTTCTCCAGTTGCGGAGCGGAGCACCAAAAATATTTGAAACGGAAGAAAACCCGCCAGAGCACAAGCCGAAAAACAAATCGCGGCAATTACACAGTTAGGACAAGATTCGCTGCCAAACACATGATTCTTTACTACAGAACTGCGATGATAATATAATTTCATGTCAAAAATTAAATTGAATGTTGGATTTCGCGAAAACGATCCAGCAGAAGAAAAACACGTCACTTTCGAAGCACGGGTTGCTTCGATTTTTTTCGGCGAAATCCAACCGGCTCATCTGCAAAAAATGAGTTTGAATTTATTTGAAGCATCATTCTATTCACAGCTATCTTTTCAAAAAGTTTACTTATTGAAGGGAGTAAACATATTGGTCTGTTGCTAGAAGCTTCAGCAGGATCTTTCTTGGGATTCAAAATTGGAACAACTTTGGCATTTTTCAATTTGTCAGAAAAGTATGCCAAATGAAAACATTTATTAAATAATTTTACCATGAAGGACAAAGTGCTCACTGGGAGTTTTTTTATGAGAATACAGAAAGTTTCACCATCACCTGGAGCTTTCATATTTTTGAACTTTTTAGTTATAGTTTTTAGTTCATCCAAATCAGTGCCCCCCATCCAAATCAAAAATATTTTCAATATTCAGAGCAACCTGATTCTTAATAGGACTAGTAAGACCCAAACTGAAATTATGGGAACTCTCAAACTGCGTAGCAAGTTTTTGAGCTTTTTCCATATTTGTTAACAATATTTTATCTCCTTTTTTGAGCGCTGGAATAGGCTTTTGAGGCTTCTTCAAAATTTTGGAGAGTTTCCAAAAAGGTTTGGAACTCGGCTCTATTTTTGACACATTATTTTCAAATTGTTTGTTCCTCGGGGCAGAGAAGCGTTTTTTAATTTGTTTTTGCAAATCTCGCCAGATAACTTTCATGGCGGGATCGCGTGTTCTTTGAGATTGTCTTCTACGGATATTTTTCAGACGGATCAAAAGCTGAAGATCGTCGTCTATTATAATTGTATTGAACTTTACCTCGCATTTTGCAACTGAGACAGCTCTTGCTTCGAGTATAGAAGTAGTCAGAGAGTCAAGAGCATTATCGATATCATTTTTAGTTTCCAAAGGTATATTAGGATCAAAGTTTTATTCCATGAATGTTTGATATTGGTTCCAATCAGCTCTATAGTAATTGAAAGTAGAACTGTTGGGATTAGAAATTATTTCTTGAGATATTTCAAAAGTTACTGGAAGGCGACCCGAACTGAAGTCAGCATGGGTAATCAATTGGCTACAAAGTTGACATGAATCAGTTTAAATCAAATCAATAGTTGAGGGATTTCTGGCAGAAGAAAAGCAAGATGGGCTGTTTGGATATTTGATAGTGTAATAACCCGCAGAACAATTATCAAATAGTATATTATCATTGAATTGCTTTGAGCATTGTTCCACGGACGGTGTTTTGCATTAAAATCACCAATAATGAAGAATATTGACCTATCACGGGTAAGCTTCTGAAGGTCGCCCTTGAGAAGATTCTTTTGCTGACATACGCATTGGAATGGTAAATAGGCAGTAAATAATGTAAGCTGACCAAATTTTGTTTCAACAGAAATCCCCAAAGTTTCAAAAACTTTGGTATCAAATGAAGAAAGGATTTGATGTTTGAGACGCCTATGAACAATTATGGCAACGCCACCACCTGGACTATCAAGACGATCATTGCGGTATACAATATAATTAGGATCCCTTTTTATTTTATGACATGGTTTAAGAAAAGTTACTGTTACAACAGCAATATGCACGTTGTGAATTTGTTAAAAGTTAAACAGCTCGTTTTCATTATCTTTAAGAGATCGAGCATTCCAATTCAAAATATTCAGTGTCTTAATACACTGTCATATGTGAAAAATTTGATGACTAAAAGCACGATACTCGAGGAGAAGTTTGAATCCGATCAAGGTTTCAGCCAATACACGGCATTCACCCCGACGACCAATTTGAAAAGAAAATTTGAAAACTTTAATGAAATTCGTGAGTTCCTTACGGGGATCATGAAAATCGGAGGTTGTTACTACAATATGAGGAACCTTTTCTTTCCCTACATTAATTTGGGAATGTTTTGATAATATTTGTCTGACTGATGGATCATTCTCATCATCGGTGAGAACATCAAATTGATTGCTCAAATCAATATCGTTAGAAGGGGAATCCAGAGATTTTCCCTTTCTTTTGCGCTTAGGCGCCATATTCTCCAAAATGAGTACCTATCAGATTTCTATAAGAATCAGAAGGACCGAAGAGGAATGTTGAATCAGGAATTTATACGCTTTCTCCTAATCAACTTCCAAGCAGGTTCTACAAGAATCCAAATGGTCAAAGAGAAATTTTCCAAACCAATATCCAAGTCGGGTAACCTTGCCTAGGGTCCAGTATAATTTTGTTATTTCTTCAGGTAGCAAGAATACTTCCTTCGGCAAAAAGAAAATAGCACCTCACTACATGAGACCTCGATGCGGACTGACCGACTGCTCTCTTGTTTTGGGCTTTTCTTAATTTACTCAACACTGTTTGTTTATATCTGACACCGTACAGTATAAAATGTCCAGTGTTGCTAAATATATCTGAATCATGTTACACAAGCATGAGAAATTACTATCTAAAATTTACTGCAAAAAATTGTCACGCACCCTGTATTACATAGTGTTTTTCATTAAAATTTATCAAATAAATAACATAGTTTATAGGCGTAACATGAAGCTTCCTACCTTTGTTATGACCTACTAACTCAATTTTGATTAAGCTGTCGATGGTACTGACTAAAGATTCAGGGCAGTGACGTATCAATGTTTCAAAAGGCTCTGAAATCCCTTTCCTTCTTAAAAACAAACTCCTACCATCACCTATCATCCATGCGCCTCCCATATGCCTAACTCCATCGTGTTGCTGCTTTTGGAAATAATCGTAAAATCAGATTAACTATCTCGAGCATCCTTCCTCCGATTCTCTGCAACGATGACTACGTCCCGGGCCAACAGAAAAACGTTAATTGAAAATAAAAAGTTTAAAATGCGATAAAAAATCCGTCACCCAACATCCTGAGTTGCGTTTCCTGAATATCCTTCGCCACAAATCCGATTCACCCGGCATAACGGTAGCCTGGTTTCGGGCATTTTCCAGTTTTACGGGAGTCTGTCGGCGACGGTCGGCAGTTGCGGCATTCAATCCATACACGCGCATTCGCTTCGCACAGCCCTATTAAAGACAGTGGCGAAGATTTATGACACTTTTCTGACAAAAGTGGTTTTCCTGTGATTGCGGAGCCAAAAAAGGTGGAGGCAAAACAAGCAAAGTTCGCCATGATGATAAAGCTGATGTTCATCTCCCATTCGCAAGAAGCAGTCTGATGATGATTCAAGGTTTCTTGGAGTTTTTTTTTTTTTTGTTTGGTTCAAAGGAAGGCGATGATGATGATTGGAGATTAGTTTCGAGTCGTAAAAATGTCTTGTACCCAATTTTGCTTCATTGTTGCCTTCGTGATGAATGGTTTCTGGGTCGGAAGTGGATGTGGCAGTCGGAACAGGGAGAGGGGGCGCTTCGACATTGAAATATTTGTCACCCTTTTTTCGCATTGCTTTTGACTTGGGCCGAGCCCACCCCATTGTCGGGGTCTTTAATTATGTCAGGTGGTTTTGTTGCAAAACTTTCACTTCCCGGGAAGAGTGCGGTGAAGGTGGATGGAGGTGGCCGAAGTGTTTCCTTGTTTCGAAGCGAAGTAATGTCGTCATACGAGACGAAGGCGACGGCGGTGATTACGATGGGTCACCGTACTCTCAAGCCAACCGACAGGACATGGCCCCGGACAAAGTTCCACGTGTATAGGACTTGCCCTTTTTGATTGATGTGGGAACGAAATTTATGGGCAACAGCATGGAGGGAAGGATTTCCATAAATTTTAGATGAAAATTACTATGAAATGAAATTATATGCCAGCTCGGTTTGCGAGGCGTAACGTTTGCATTGTGCGGTGTCGTTCGGATGGACGGTTAAATTTGAGTGATGAAGATGGCGACATGGCTCTATTTGCATTGTGTCGGTTACCTGTGTGGGTATGTGTCTGAAGATTGCACAGATAAGAATTGGTGTGAACTATGGTTAAAGTCCATATTTTCTTTCCTCGAATTGAAAATTTCCGTTTAGCCGTTTCAAAGCAAATCTTTGCGGAATCTTACGGAATATAAGTAAATTGAAATTTATTGTTTTGTTTCATTTCTTCATCTTTTTTGTTTATTTTCTTAGAGTTCTACAAAAAGTTATCTGTAAACTATAGTCTTGTTTGATTTTCAAACCCATGGCATTTTAGAGTTTTTATAACCCATCTTCGATTAAAAATAGCGGTAGACATCGTCTACAACGCGACGGGGGAAGGTGATAGGTTTATAAAACCAACGGTCACCAAAATTTTATCGATTTTCGGCTTCTACTAGAGTGTCCATCCCGGGACATCCCGGGACAAAAAATCCCGGGATTTTGGTAAATTCGGGATTGCCCGAATCCCGGAATATAATTTTTGATTTCCCGAAAATCCCGGGATACCCGGGACAAGAAAAATTCAATACGTTTTCACTTCTCATTATGGAAACGTTGATTCACAACACCAGCTTTGATAGTTTACCCATTAAGTCATTATTTTACCTACATCATTCATAAGATGTGAATACGTTGTTTCAATAAAGCACTTTTTGACAGCTTCTTTCTATAGACACTATAGGTTTCCATAGACGAGCGGAGGCAAACAAAAGTTTTTCTGGCACCCATGAAAAATCAAAACACTTACTGGCATCCGTGTAAAATCTTCATAGCATCAAAGGGAGCTGATGACGTCATGCTCGTTTGGCTACACCAACTGACAGTTCGTTTGGCTACCTTAACTTCGCCTCCGCTCTTCTCTGGGTACCTACAGTTTCTCTACTTCTCTCTCTGTCTTACTCTGTTTTGCATTACTCACCAACTTTAAACATGGCATAGGTACAATTTCAAAACAATGCATCATGCGTTCAAAACCTTGAGCAGAGGACAGCAAGAATATAAAGTTCGCTGCACACGTGCGATACAGGATATGAATCGATTCACACTGCGACACCATTGCTATCCATGCTATATTACTTGGAAATTGTATGAATCACAAGAATAGTACGATTGTACTGCTATTGCATAGCACCAATGTGTCCATAATTTCATTTGGATGCAACCACCGATTTACAACTCACTGCTGTGTGAAATGTCGCTAGTGTGTATCGAGCCTGAACGCATCTACCGTGCGCACATACACCATCGCATCTAGCTGTCAATATTTTTCATTCATTATTCTGTGCTAATTCAGTACTATCCTGTTCAGCAGTTTCGCATTATCCGTGCTTCCATTCATAAAAAGGAAGTAATCGAATGTAATTATAGTGGAATAATTTGTACAACAACTTTGTATTTGTAGAAAAGGAAAATATTCCTTGAAGGATATGGCAGAAATCTGGAAATATTTCGAAAAGCTTCCTGAGGACAGGGAAAATGCGCGGTGCAGGAAATGTGTCTACAAATTCTGTCGTGCAAGGGCTCTACAACCAGCGGTTTACTGCGACACATGAAAAACAAACACGATTTGGATTTGAAACCGTCCCCGGAAACGTCTGTCGCAAAAGTGTCCTCCGTAGCGGTCAATGCTGAAATTTGTCAAACGCCAATCGTTGGCGGAGATTGTTGCTCGGCTTGTGGCAAAGGACGGGTTTTCAACTAACGGTGTAACGAAAAGTGAATTTATCCGAGAATCGATCTCTATGCGAGGATATTCATTGCCAACATCGAAAACATCGGTAATGAAGTTGGTGTCTGAGTTCTACGAGTACGCTAAGCAGCAAACTCAACAAGATATCCTGAGACGCATCGAAAGAGGAGAACTTCCAAGCATCACCTTTGATGAATGGACAAGTCTGAGCAACAAACGGTATTTGAACGTGAATGCGCATTTTGGCGACGAATCTTTTTACAACCTTGGACCTTTGTAAGATTAACGGATCTCTTCCGGCCGAAAGGATGTTGGAAATGGTCGGGAACAAGGTTCAATTGTTCGGGGTGAAAGTTGAGCTTATTGTCGCTGCTACAACGGACGGAGCCTGAGCTATGCTGAAATTCGGTAGACAGTCCGATTAAAGACTGTATTCGATGAAATTTGGACACACAAAATAGGTCACCAAAAATTTTCCTTGAGCCCGATTCTTTTCAAACTTTCTGGAAATAAAGTACTACTAAATGGTTAAGTTTTGACATCATTGGTTTATTGAACCTCTTCTCCCAACCCAAATGCCCGCACCTTTGCCTTGACCCCTTTCATCAAATTTTGGGCAATGATAGGACCGACTTGCTTACTTACTTTTAACCACACTTTCTTTAGTTCAAGTTCATTTTCTATCAGTTTTGGAGTTTTAACGAGCTTTGCCTTCATGATTGCCCAAAAATTTTCAATTGGGCGAAGTTCCGGAGTGTTTGGAGGGTTGACGTCTTTTGGTACAAAAACTACATTATTATCTTTGTACCAGTCTAAGACGGGCCGGGCATAGTGGCAAGATGCCAAATCCGGCCAAAACAGTGTCGGGCCATCGTGAGATCTCAAGAAGGGCAGAAGTCGTTTTTGGAGGCATTCGTCCTTGTAGATTTGTCCGTTGACGGTCCCAGAGGTGATGAAGGGCTGACTCATTTTGCCACATCCGCAGATCGCTTGCCAGACAAGGAATTTTTTGGCGAATTTCGACAGTTTCTTCTTCCGTACACTCTCCGGAACGGCCAACTTAGAGGTGGCGACGTAGTGTTCCTGTCCTGGCATTTGTTTGGTGTCGGCTTTAATGTAGGTCTCATCGTCCATCACAATGCAGAACGGATTTGTGAGCCACTCCATGTACAGTTTTCTTGCACGAGTTCTGGCCACCGAGTTCTGTTTATCGCTCCGGTCTGGTGCCTTCTGAACCTTGTATACATGTAATCCAGAACGTTTCATTGTTTTCTGCACAAAATAAACTGAAACTTTCGCCTTTTTCGCAACATCCCTGATCGAAATGTTGGGATAACGCTTAAATTGGTTCAATACCATCCTGGCCTTCTCCGGATTTGATGTGCCACGTTTTTTGCCACTACCATTTTTCCGCTTGGTTGTCTTACGGTCCTTGAACGTTTTGATCTCATGGATACGATTCCGAGCTGTTTTCCGATCCATCAATGAGAAGCGTTTGGGTTTTCGAAGTGAGTGCCCAAAATTTGTTGTTCGAAGCCATCACTGAAATCACTCGACCGATTTTCACGAAACTCATTACGCAATTTACACAACACAATGAAATACATTCAATTAAAATTTCAATAATTTTTACCCACACGCTAAAAAGTTACGAACAATTGCGTGTGTCCAAATTTCATCGAATACAGTCTTTACATCCACCAGCAGTGGGGATGCCAGATATTTTTTTCAAATGTCTGCGATAAAAATTTGAAAAGTCTGGGAATGCCTAAAAAAGTCTGTAAATTTTTATTTTTTGCAAAATTAGACTTCTTTCGACGAAAAGACGTAATAAGCGAGTGAGTTATGCCATTTTCGCTATATGTATGATAATGTAAACATTTCTGTATCTATTTCTTGGATTGTATGCAATCTTACCATATTGTTTCACAGTTATGAAGTGACACTTAAGATTGAAGCATTCGCATAGATGACACAATTTTCTATAGTTTTTTCCCCCTATAACGTCCTCTCTAGTTTTGTATTTTATAATAAAAATTTAGTTTTCAATTGATAAATTCAACAACTGTTTTTTTCTTTGTCCAAAAATAACGATTGAATTACAATGAATTACAGAGTCAATTTTCCATTACATACGTTAAAGAGTTGAATTCAATTTTGTTTATTTCATTAATAAAAAAAAACACTACGTAGTGTAGTGTTACTTATTGTTATGAAATAAAATTTTTGGGTAAAAAGAAATTTTCAACGTAGGACTACGTTTCTCTTTTCTATACCGGGAGTCATTTCAAAATTTTGAAAAATGAGTTTAGCGTAACGCTCTAAAAGGTTTTTGAACGTTAATAACTTTCGTTCGACTGAACGGAATGACTTCATTTATACACCATTTGATCAGAAAAACTTACAAATTTGTTGTTTTAAAATTTCAATAAAGTGCTATTAGTATCAGTAGTTCAATTTGTTACTTCAAAATGACCTACTTTTGCTCCCATAAAAAACTGCATATGAACAGGTTGAAAATAAGGTTTTCCCTTTCCGGGTCCTCAGAATCGGGTAACAAATTGTCTTCTTTTGTTTTATTATGAATCTTGATTCGTACTTCGTTTTCGTACCTCTTCTTTCTGGGCTATGCTATGAAAGCTAGTACATATCAAGCGAGTCGAACCGAAATGAGTTCAGTATTCGACACTAGCTCTCAGCTGGTGGTTCAGACAAGGCTTTGCCCACCCGCCAAAGTCCACGCGGAAGTTGTCAAACGTATGTTTTCATTGAATGCATTCGATATGGTCAGTTTAGAGCTGCATTTAAGATGACTGAAGAGATGACTGTACCTGGAGGGGGGATGGTCACGGTTTCTGGCCTCCATATATTAGGGGCTGCCGTAAAATAAGTTACACTTATTCTTTCGTGTGACATAGACTTAGGACCAAACTTAAACCTACAATGTTATTGCCCCCGGGCCCCACCAACTGAAATTGTTTTCATGTTGATTTAAATAATGTCTACCTCATTTATCGCAAAAGTCCCTGATATAACCCACCTCAATTTTTTTGTAATTAAAGTCGAGGGGCTGTAAACTTGCGTGGCTTCGATTGATCTACGGGTATTGAGAAGGCGCATTTTATATTTTTGTTTAAATATTTATGTTTTATCGTGTACGTGTATTGATTGGAGAATTGAGTGTTATTTTGCGTATTGTAAATTTTAGGCAGCATTTTAGTCTAGAATAAGAACTAAGATTTGTTTTTAAGCCCAAACGCCTTCAGCCTTGCGTTTTTTATAAGCCAAAAAACAAAACACTATTTTAAAAAAAAGTTGTTTTTCCCCCAATCTTAAAAAATCAAATCCTTCGTTACCTACAATTGAAGGTCTTCCAAAAATGCACAAACCTGGCAATGAAACGTGTTAAATCACTTCAGCAATAGGATCACCCACGAATTTAAATTTAAAAACATGCCAAAACAATTTTTCAGTCGATCAATTAAAAACTCACAACATTTCACAGAGCTCGTCCACAACATAGTATTTATTTTAGTATCTTAGTTTCTTTAGACGTCAAATCCCTCTTTCCTAGTATTCTAGTAAAAGATGCTATACATTTAGAAAATTTTACAGTATTCGGTAATTTTTTACCGAACTTTCAACAGCTGAACGTTCGGTAATCCGATTTAACGGATCTCGGTAAAATTTGACAAGTTCCAGTATTTTTTTTACCGGAATACTGTAAAATTTCACCGAAATCCGGTAAATCGGATTACCGAACGTTCAGCTGTTGAAAGTTCGGTAAAAAATTGTTTTTAAGCCCACTCATTTTGGACTTATCTATCTGTATCATATTATTTTGTTTATTCATATTGTGACACGGAGGTATATATTTTTTAAAGCTTGTATTTTTGGTTTAGTTGATGGATAGAGTTGATTGTTTCTTAGTTGTCAGGTGCAACAACCTATAGTGTCATTTCAAAACAGTTTCAGTGCACCTAAATATCTTTATTTGAAATTTTAAAATACATTCCAAATGTCTGTAAAAGTCTGCAACATGAATAATATGTCTGCGAAATGTCTGTATCGTTAAAAAAGTCTGCAACAAAAATGAAAAGTCTGCGAATTTACAGACATGTCTGTAAATATGGCATCCTTGCTTCAAGGCCTGCCATTGTCATCGATTCCAGATCTTGAAAACTCATCGAAATCACAAATGACAAAGTTCATCAAAGAACATGGAGTGAGACTGATTCGAGGCTATTTGAAACAGATCGGAGAAGTCGGTACAGATGCGGAGCCGATCGCTGGGCGATCGTCACGTGTAGAAGTAGAATCTGGCCCATCCAACTTGCGTGAAGAATTGCAATCGGCCATCAAGGTGTTCGTTTGTCCAGGACAACCTGATGCAGCAATGATCGACATAGCGAAAGTGATAACAAAGGAGTTATCCCTTTTCGAACTACACGGAAGGTTAAACCGAAATTTGAAAATCTTATTTGATGCTTTGAACTCAATCAAGCCAACCTCGACGGACAGTGACCGCGTCTTTTCGGATTCGGCAAATATCCGATACAAACGTCAATAATCTTTGCTTTCTGAAATCGTATTTCGCAAAAATTGGCTCCGGTAAAATTTGAACATCGTTTTAATTTCAAGTTCTGCAAAATCAGATTCATTGGATTTAAACATTGTATCTTTGTATAAAATCGTTTTCAAAACACGAAATTGCTTTTTATAAAAAAAATTCCCCGGGATATGAGAAAAATTTGTTCCCGAATCCCGGGACAACGAAAATAGCCGGGAAATGAACACTCTAGCTTCTACATATCGTTCCTGTTCTCGAAAACAGCCGTTTTGCATGGTTTTTTAAGCCTTTCTTTGATCTAATTTCCCGGCTTCAGGCATTGGTTTTTCTAAATTAATTCTTACGAACAAAGACTGCTCCAGATGTCACGAAAAGGGAGGAGTATGTCAGGTTTAAAGCAACAATTTCATGATAATATACCAGTGAAGTTGAAATTGGTTCATAATTTTACAGATATTCCTTTCAGTATGTTCATTCGAAATACCATTCATAAGTGTGTATACTTCGCAACATATTGATTATATCAGCCCGCTATTTTGCACGGCGAGTGAGATGAGACGACTTGAGTCAGTCGATTCCGATTCCGATAAAGGGCGATACGGTCAAAATTTGGTCAATATCAACTTGACGTATTTCTTTCAATTTTGCATTTAAAAAACCTGAACACCCCTCATTTTGAAGGTGTGTGTGTGTAGAATGTTGCTCCTATTTTGATTTTGGAATTCACTCTTCAGTTGTCAAAATGCCGTCCAAGCAAGAAGAGCAGCGTATCAAAATTTTGCTCGCGCATCGCGAAAATCCGAGCTACTCGCACGCAAAGTTGGCAAAATCGCTAAAAGTTGCCAAATCAACCGTTACAAATGTAATTAAAGTGTTTGGGGAACGTTTGTCGACAGCCAGGAAGTCTGGATCGGGGGGAAATCGAAAACCGGAAGCCGCTGAGACGACAAAGAGAGTTGCCGGTAGTTTCAAGCGAAACCCTAACCTATCTCTCCGAGATGCCGCAAATAAGCTGGGTGTATCGTCTACAACCGTGCATCGAGCCAAAAAACGAGCCGGACTATCGACTTACAAGAAGGTAGTGACTCCAAATCGCGATGATAAACAAAATACGACGGCCAAAGCGCGATCCCGGAGGCTGTACACGACGATGCTGACGAAGTTTGACTGCGTGGTAATGGACGACGAAACCTACGTCAAAGCCGACTACAAGCAGCTTCCGGGACAGGAGTTTTATACGGCAAAAGGAAGGGGAAAGGTAGCAGATATTTTCAAGCACACGAAACTGTCAAAGTTCGCAAAGAAATATCTGGTTTGGCAAGCCATCTGTACCTGCGGCTTGAAAAGCAGCATTTTCATAGCTTCCGGGACTGTCAACCAAGAAATTTACGTGAAAGAGTGTTTGAATAAACGTCTGCTGCCTTTCCTGAAGAAACACGGTTGTTCCGTACTGTTTTGGCCGGATTTGGCATCTTGCCATTACGGTAAAAAGGCCATGGAGTGGTACGCCGCCAACAACGTGCAGGTGGTTCCCAAGGACAAGAACCCTCCCAATACGCCAGAGCTCCACCCAATTGAGAAATACTGGGCTATTGTCAAGCGGAACCTAAAGAAGACCAAAAAAAAACTGCTAAGGACGAGCAGCAGTTCAAGGCAAACTGGCTTTCTGCGGCGAAGAAGGTGGACAAGGTGGCTGTACAAAATCTGATGGCAGGGGTCAAGCGTAAGGCCCGGCAATTCGGATTTGGAAAAGCGGAAGCCTAACTGAATATTTTTCCTGAATTTTATACTAATTGAACTTGAAAAAGAAATTTAATTTGATTTTTAAATAAACGATTTCACCGATTTACACGCGTTTTCCCTTCACCAAATTTTGACCGTATCACCCTTTAGGTCGCCTCGTGTGAGGTGACTCTTCGTGCAAATCAATGGATCAATGGAATGGATGGCCTAAATTAACAAAATTGTATCAGAGAATAAGTTGATATGCTGACAATATTCTGCTTGCTTGTGTATCATAAATTTTACCACTTCTGCCCCTCGAAGATCCCGACAATGTCATTTTTTTTCGATTCAACTATTCAGCATCGCACCAAACCTTAATTCACTTCAAACATTCCACTCTAGCAGTCTCTATCTCCTTCCCTCCTGTTCGACGTCGCCGGAATGACAGTGCATTAATCACCCTCAACAGTACAGCTAATCTCTGGAGTAATATTCCCCAACCGGAAACGTCTCAATCATGTTTGAACAACCGATTAGCTTCCTGGCATGCCAATCATCTGGTTCGTTCCCGGCTCCCATGCATTCATGCACTTTTCCTCGACCCCCCAGAGAATGGAACCGAACCGCAGGAATTTCCACCCGGATATTTTCCCTCGACTCCATCTGCCAGCATAGGAGCTTCCGTGTTGTCACCATCGTCATCATCATCTTCCTCACATCGATCGGAAGCCGAAAGGGAAGTGATGCTGAGCTCAGCACAATCCGCTCGGCGCTGCGTGTGGTATCCTGTTTTTTCTCCACTCCAGTCCCTTATCCGACCGGCGGGGATCAGACAAGCACCATCGGCACTTCACCTTCCACCGGGCTGCTGGTAGGTTCATAATCAACAGTTGATCCATGTTCGAAGAAGCAATTTGAGAATCCTTAATCAGTTTAGGAAGGATGCTTGTGCACTTTACAACTACAAAGCCACCGAAAGAGACTCTTCCGAGCCAGGCTGTCTACAGACGGAAAGTGAGCTAATGATGACGCTGCGCTGATGGCTATGATGAAGGGGGATCGATCGTTCGGAATCGAAATCCATACATTACACAGCAGCACTCGCTCTCAATCCCCCCAGGAACTTTCCTTTTTCACTTTTCCCGGATGCTCGTGGCTGCCAGCGAGTGGTGGTGGATTATCGTCGCTCCTGCTTCCATTTCTAAGCACGAGCCGAAGTCGAACCCTCCAAGAGGGTGGGCAGAAGGGTTCAGTGCTTTCCTCGAACCACTTTCGCTAGGGAACAAACAGAAAACCGCCTGTTCGATTGCCATATATGAGCAGAATTTATATGCTAATTTTTGCTAATATTGAAATGTATTATTATGGATGCTGTGTGTCGTCGGTTTACACGCTGTTGCGCTCCGGATTCGTTCGGCTTTTTTTTTTCCACAATCACTTCTCGGTGGGCCCTGGTAGTATCACATATTCACTTTCGGGTCGATGGCTGAGAGCAGCGGGGCTGACTGGATTTGCATATGTGAAGCCGAGTTAGTGGAAGGGAAAAGTGAAAAAAAGAACTATATCTGTATTGGGCCACAAGGTTGAATTTGTTGCTCGACTTCGGTGGTGGTGGTGGTCGTGGCGCATGGTCGAGGCGGCTCTTTGCTGGTGAGCACGAGTTGTTGTATTGTAATCATGATATTGGGGCTTTCAACAGCTTTTCCCGGGTGGGACATTCACTGCAATGAATGTGGGGGAAAAGTATATTTCTGATTTTCAATTTTGGATGCAGATCTGCATCCGTTTGGCTGGTTGTATGCTATTTCGGGTAGAATTGGAATGTTTGGCTATCAGGGGAGAAATATGCAAAGTTTGCTGGTTTTGATCTCGATGCTTGTAATAAATAGCATTCATACAAATTATAGTACCAGAGCATAAAGCATCAAACTTAGATTGCTTGTTCATTCTGTACTGGGCTACATTTTGGGATCGCAAAATAGCAAAGACGTCTTATTAGCTATATTTATCCAGCCACTTTCAGCATGGTGTTGCTTCGTGCGCCTTTTCCGACTGCAACGGATCCTCCAATAATAAATATTAGTAAAAATTTTAAGTCAAAAATGTTTCCACTCTCAATGAAAGCCTCAATCTTTCTTTGCATAATGACGCACTGTTTACGTCAAGTATAAATGCAAATTAATGATAAATGAAGTGCTGCACATTTTAAGAATTGCGTTAAATTCAACATTTTTCAAAACTGCTTAATGCCTTAGTGAGCGAAGCGTCCATCAGTTCGAGCTGAGGAAAAGGGCTTTCTCATTGTTTCTCAACTTTGAACCACTCAAGCGACGAATATTCATTTACAGCTTTTGAATTTGATTCATCATTAAATCACAGCTTGACATGCCTCAAACTGTCGTATGCTGACGACCTCAAGCTCTACTTTGTGATAAAGAAGACCACAGATGCCATATTCTTACAGCAACAACTGGAAGTATTCGGATCCTGGTGCCACTTAAATCGAATGTGTTTGAATGTGGCCAAATGCTCAGTCATCTCTTTTGGCCGTAGATGCTCGCGTTTTCAGCATGCCTATTCGCTATTCGGTACCGAGCTGAAGCGTGAGACAACAGTAAAGGACTTAGGAGTAATGTTAGACTCCAAGCTGTCATTTAAGGATCATGTTTCGTACATTGTTTCCAAAGCCTCCTCCCAGTTGTTCCGTTTTGCTAAGAAATTCCGTGATGTGTACTGTCTTAAGGCGCTGTACTGCTCTATAGTGCGCCCAATTCTGGAATATTCAGCAGTGGTTTGGCCCCCTACTACCAAAACAATACTTTACGGATAGAAGCTATTCAGAAGAAGTTTGTCTACTTCGCATTACGACGACTTCCTTGGAGAGACCCCATCAATTTACCTAGTTATGCCAATCGCTGTAAACTTATGAACCTTGCATTGCTGGAAGCGAGGCGTGACATCGCTAAAGCTTGCTTTGTTGGTGATCTTCTTCAAGGCCACATTGATTGCTCAGCTCTACTTGGTCTTCTAGATATCAGCACTAGACGTCGAAATCTCCGTTATTCCGTATTTGATTTTAACGTTAGCCGTAAATGTAATAAGAATAGTTTTAAGAGGTTTTTGTGCTAAGTTTGTATCTTTGTATGTGTCAGTTAGAATTATATTGAACGGTCATTGGGGTATTTTACCCCAATTTTACCTGTTTACAAATAAACTAACCTAAATCATTAAACTATCAAATGATGGAAGAGTAGGCTGTGCCGGTCAACATGTTTGACGTGTTCTTTTTCGTGCGGTAATTTTCGAATAAAAAAAAGCTTAAGTTTTACAGAGAAAAACAGCGATTAGTCCTTTAGAATTCAAAGAAACTTATGCAATCTGTTTAAACAAGTAGTCGGACATGGCAACGCAATTGAAGAAATTGCTCTTTTTCTTAAAGGGTGCATCGATTGGCAGCATGTCGCAAAGGCAGAGGAATGCATCCTGACAATAATTCAATTTGAATTAATTTTAATCTAAGGGAGAACTGTATTGAATATATGGTCAGCAGGCAGTCTTTTGTGATCATATCCCCCACAAAAAACCATCCAAAAAAAAAACAAAAATAAAAAAAATATAAAACCCTTTTAATTTCCCCCCCAATCCAAAAAATTTTTTCCCATCCCCAACCCCATTTCAACCAAAATTTTTCCCCCCTCCAATTTCAAACTACCAAATTCTCTTAATTATCAAGTGGCTCTGTTGAAATTCTGATTTTTTTTTGTAACGGGTGATACGGTCAAAATTTGGTCAAGGGAAAACGCGTGTAAATCGGTGAAATCGTTTATTTAAAAAATCAAATTAAATTTCTTTTTCAAGTTCAATTAGTATAAAATTCAGGAAAAATATTCAGTTAGGCTTCCGCTTTTCCAAATCCGAATTGCCGGGCCTTACGCTTGACCCCTGCCATCAGATTTTGCACAGCCACCTTGTCCACCTTCTTCGCCGCAGAAAGCCAGTTTGCCTTGAACTGCTGCTCGTCCTTAGCAGTTTTTTTGGTCTTCTTTAGGTTCCGCTTGACAATAGCCCAGTATTTCTCAATTGGGCGGAGCTCTGGCGTGTTGGGAGGGTTCTTGTCCTTGGGAACCACCTGCACGTTGTTGGCGGCGTACCACTCCATGGCCTTTTTACCCTAATGGCAAGATGCCAAATCCGGCCAAAACAGTACGGAACAACCGTGTTTCTTCAGGAAAGGCAGCAGACGTTTATTCAAACACTCTTTCACGTAAATTTCTTGGTTGACAGTCCCGGAAGCTATGAAAATGCTGCTTTTCAAGCCACAGGTACAGATGGCTTGCCAAACCAGATATTTCTTTGCGAACTTTGACAGTTTCGTGTGCTTGAAAATATCTGCTACCTTTCCCCTTCCTTTTGCCGTATAAAACTCCTGTCCCGGAAGCTGCTTGTAGTCGGCTTTGACGTAGGTTTCGTCGTCCATTACCACGCAGTCAAACTTCGTCAGCATCGTCGTGTACAGCCTCCGGGATCGCGCTTTGGCCGTCGTATTTTGTTTATCATCGCGATTTGGAGTCACTACCTTCTTGTAAGTCGATAGTCCGGCTCGTTTTTTGGCTCGATGCACGGTTGTAGACGATACACCCAGCTTATTTGCGGCATCTCGGAGAGATAGGTTAGGGTTTCGCTTGAAACTACCGGCAACTCTCTTTGTCGTCTCAGCGGCTTCCGGTTTTCGATTTCCCCCCGATCCAGACTTCCTGGCTGTCGACAAACGTTCCCCAAACACTTTAATTACATTTGTAACGTTGATTTGGCAACTTTTAGCGATTTTGCCAACTTTGCGTGCGAGTAGCTCGGATTTTCGCGATGCGCGAGTAAAATTTTGATACGCTGCTCTTCTTGCTTGGACGGCATTTTGACAACTGAAGAGTGAATTCCAGAATCAAAATAGGAGCAACATTCTACACACACACACCTTCAAAATGAGGGGTGTTCAAGTTTTTTAAATGCAAAATTGAAAGAAATACGTCAAGTTGATATTGACCAAATTTTGACCGTATCGCCCTTTAGAAAAATAAAAGGATTCATAGAATGATAATTGTCATTGGAAATATTGCCCTGGGTAAGTTTTTTAAAAGTAACCTGTAAATCCTTCTCTGTAGTGCAGGGGCAATTAATCTATTCAAGCAAATGACTACTCACTAAGCATATCTTAAAACATTTGTCTTGGTGAAAATAAAACATTGAAACTCGCCAATGTTCTATTTCTCGAACGTCTACGAAGGATGTGTGCAGCCCATGGTAACCCTTATCAGTATCATCACCACTCAGGTCAAATGTTTAGGTTCCCAGCACTTTCGGCACATGTCAAGACAATTGTAAATTTTTCAAACAGTTGCAAGGACGTGGCCAGGTGACATGTTAAGTGGAAGTGGATAGACTTATCTTGGCAAATCTCCCTCACACAATATGCAAATGTTCTATGCTATGCCATCTTTAAACTGTCCAATGGTATTAGTAGCATCTGTTGACTGTGTTTTGAAAATGATAGAGCCTTGAAAGTGTTTCAGTTTAGTAACCAGAAAAGAGAACGCAACGAATTCAGGATGGATGCGCAGTTTAAGTGTCATTTGGCAGGTTTATACAAGATTCTCCTAAATCTCCAATGCTTGGTGCAACCAGAAGTGTAGCACTATTTTATTTTGCTTGTTTTGACGTAGGACTACGTCTGTGTTTTCAATACTGGGGTACACGTTCGAATTGTGAAAATTTGGAGCGTCACGAAAAAAATATAGGTTTTGAACGTTAATAACTAAGTAATTTCACGATCGATTTTCAAAATGTTTACACCAATCGATCGGAACACTTTCTACGCTTTGATTCTAATATTTCAAACTATTGATTTATAACATTCAACTATTGAAATTAACGCAAATATAAGGTGTTGTCTTATAATGTCGATTTTTCAGAGTAAATTTACCAAATACACAGTACTTTCCTAGCACAGACTTCATATTTAAGTAACAAACGTCTCCTAGGCAGCGATGAATGTTATATAACGGGTACACCTTCGCATTTTGAATTAGTTTTTCGGTGGTCGTTGAGCTATGCAGAGTAGGATCTGCAGTTTGATCGTAGCCGACAGCAGCACTGGCGAGCTGTCGTTGCCCAGAGAGGCGTTGGTGCAGTTGGCTATTGTTGCCGATGCTCCCGTCAACCTCGCTGCGAGAAACATGGCTGCTAAAGCCTACGAGTTGGCGGGAAATGCCACCCCTGACATCAACGAGACAAGAATTATCCCACGTTACCTGCAGATGGCCACCCGCAACAACGAGGAACTGAACCAAGAATACCAAGAAGAAAGCCCAATTTCCTTCGCGAGCCATGTTTCTCCCCCGTCAACTAAATCCGTCCTTTTCAGGTCGACGAAATCAATTTGTCAATTAAAGAGTTTGTTTGAATTTTTCTCTGGTGCTGTTTGAAATTTCCATTACCCGACTGAACATGGCATTGCTTTAAACGCCGCGTCCCGGAGTAAATGGCAAAGCGCGTTTAACAACCAACGAACCAACAGATCCATACGTATCTTCTACGCATTAAAGATAGTGGCCCTCTCAACCATCGTAGGAAATACAACCGGGCCGTATCATCATAAAGAGCCACCAAATGCTTTCTAGAGAGTTTACAATATAATTTTCTTACATACTTTCTAAAGCTGGTCGAACGTTCCATTGGCACTTTTTCGACCTAGACGTCTATCGGCAATAAAAGACTTTGAATTCCCAAACAGACCACAACCATCTACAACGCAATAAGGATAATGATCTCCAGGTGGTCGATCATATCAACAGGATGTGCACTTACGGTGCATTCTCGCTCCACCATCTCGGAAGGGAAACAGTTCCAGCGGCAAGGTTCGGAAGAAGAAAACGTGTAGCACCACATCTACCGGGTGCTGAAGCATTTTAACCCGATACTGTCGTTTCCTCCAAAGCGATAAGCATTATGAACAGCTTCGTCTATGATATTTCCGAGCGGATTGAAAGCGTAGCTTCCCGACTGACTTAAATCAATTGGGAATTAGATTGCTGCATAGTCCTACGTCACCTTTGCGCACAACCCCATTGGGCTGTACCTTGTAGTTTTTGCCATAAGTTTTTTGACATATTAGAATATATGTGTTATGTAAACTATACTTCAAATTCCCACCCATCCATTGAATTGTTATTCCTATTAACCTCGAGACGGCCGCGAGTAATCGGTTCTATTCCCCTAACTTTAGATTTAAGATAACTGATGTATATATATATATGTATACAGGATACTATGCAACAGGTTATTTAACCTTTTCAGGTCTGATTTTTTCCAAGTGTTATTATAGAAGCAATTTGGCGTACTCTGATTGATTTGGTGCTCAATAACATAGAAATGATTTAAAAAAGTAGGAAATATTTGTTTGAGATGTGCTAGGTCGTCCAAACTGTCCTGGAGTTTAGGACATAAGATCTACAGTTGTAACAGTAGCTTTATCCGCCATACAAAGTTACGGTATGTATTCAATCATATTCGATGAATACCCTGGAAGACCAACAGAAATTATGAGATAATCTTGGGATATTGTATGCAACTCAAACTGTCCTGTAGTTCAAAACATAACATCTACTTTTGTATCAGTAGCTTTATCCACAATACAAAGTTACAAAACGTATTCAAACATGTTCAATGAATGTCTTGGAAGACCAACAGACATTATGAGATAATCTTGTGTGTCACGGAATATTGAATGCATATTGTATATTGTATTTAAAATTTGCATTGCCCATAAAGTGACTGTTACAATTGTAGACCTTAAGTTTTGAAGGACATGGGTGACCTGAAACTAACAAGACTATCCTTTGATGTTTGTGGACGTTTCAGAACATTTATTGAATATGTTTGAATATTTATCGTAGCTTTGTATAGCCAAAAAGGCTACGGTTAATGCCGTATATCTTAAGTTCTGAGCTCAAGGTCAGGTTTAATGATCTTGAACATCCCAAGATAATCTGACTATGACTGGTGACCTTACAGAAGAATCACTGAAATTGCTTGAGTGCATATCGCTTACTTTCATAGGTTATAAAGCTACTGTAACGAATGTATATCCTAATTTCTAAACTCAAGGGCAGTTTTGGTGACCTAGAACATCCCAAGATATCTCACTATGTCTGTTGACCTTCCGGAAGACTTACTTAATTTGGTCAAATACAATATTGTTACTTTGTTTAGTCCCTAAAGCTACAGTTACAGCTGTAGTTTTTAAGTTGTGAACTCCAGGTTAGTTTGGGTTACCTTGCACATCAGAAGATTAACTCATAATGTCTGTTGTTCTTCCAAGATATTCAATGAATATGTTTCAATACACATGGTAGCTTTGCATTGCCAGAAAGCTTTTGTTACTACTGTAGGTCTTATTTTCTGATCTCAAGGATAGTTTTGATGACCTAGAACATGTCATGAATTATACAATCTACTGGTTGCAATGAGTTGTATAGATGAACTCTCATTCTTGAGACACGTACGATTGAAGTCGAAAGGAAAGTTGCTTTAGTTCGAGGTATGCCTGTATTACTTTATAATGTGAACAACAACTTTAAGAATATTAATTGAATATGTTTGAATATTTATTGTAACTTTGTATTGCCTAAAAGTTACTGTTACAACTGTAAATCTTAAGTTCTAAACGGCAGGACAGTTTGGATGACCTGGACCATCCCGAGATTATCTTCTTATGTATTTTTGCGTTCGAAGATATTCACTGAATATGCTTGAATACGTGACGTTACTTTGTATAGCCCAAAGAGCTACTGTTACTACTCAATATCTAAACTCCAGGACAGTTTGAATTTCCGAGAGGATCACAAAGCTATAAAAGATTGACGGTTGACCTTCTCGAAGATTCATTGAATATGCTTGTATACATATCGTCACCTTATATATCCAAAAAAACTGCTGTTTCAACTGTAGATCTTATGTTCTGAAATCAAGGACAGTTTGGATGACCTCGAATATCCCAAGATTTTCGCATTATGTCTGTCTTGTACACTATTCACTGAATATTTTTAAATACATATTTTCCCTTTGCATACTCCAGAAACCTGTTAGAACTGTAGATCTTATGTTCTGAGCGCAAGGACAGTTTGGATGACCTAGATCATCCCAATCTATCTTATAATGTTGTTTTTACGTTCGAAAATATTCACTGAATATGGTTGAATACGTAGCGTAACTTTATATAGCCCATAAAGCTATAGTTACTACTGAAGATCTTAAGTTCTGAACTCAAGGACAGTGTGGATGGCCTAGAACATCTCAAAATTATCAAATAATGACTGTAAGCTTTCCAAAAAGTTCATACTACATGTTTGAATACATATCGTAACCTTATTTAGCCCTTAATGCTATTTTTACAGCTGTAGATCTGAAGTTGTGAGCTCAAGTACATTTTGGATAACCTAGCACATTCTGGGACAAAAATGTTGAACGTTTATCAACGAGAATTTCATAATTCGTATGCATAGGTACCATATTCTTTACACTATTAATAAAGCATTTATTTTTTTCTTTCTGAACTTCTTCATATTCAGGATGTTCGAGGTCATCAATTAGGCTGTTGAACAAATTTGCCGAAGATAGTGTACACTTTTATTCAGTCTTTGATTTTATTCATATTATTTTCCTTTTGGAATGATATTTGACCTCTAAGGCCTCAGGGTTTAGAACGAAAAAGTAAGTAATTATTCTTATCTAAACACCTTCCAATCACTGCAACTTATGAAAAATTACAGGTTAGAGTGCAAAATTTCACTGAAGTATATCTGGGAGTCTGGGGGATGAAAAAGGCTATGATTGGTGTTTACATACTATGTTCAGAGTTTAATATTGCGATGAATGAAAAGCGGATTTTGTACAGACTTAAGGCAATCCTGACTTGTCAATTGGATTTACCTAAATCCACTGTTCATGGTGTTTTCAAATTTCAGAAACGTTTGACGGTCTAGAGGAAACCTAGAAGTGTCGTGGACCGAAAGGTGGAGAGGGTATTGAATGAAAACTCGAATGTCTCTGTTCGAACAGTGGCTCGTAAAATAGGAATATCATCTGGTTTTGTATATATATATATATATATATATATATATATATATATATATATATATATATATATATATATATATATATATATATATATATATATATATATATATATATATATATATATATATATATATACAGCAATTCCATGAAAAAAAAGTTATACGATCTCTCAGAATTTTATAATATTCGGTAGGATTGTTCAACATCGAAAAATATTAGACCCGTATTTTTTTATTTCGTTATTAGACTGGACCTTTCTGCGTTAGACTGGTCCAAAAAATCGTGATTTTTCAAAATCTTCAATTTTCAAAAATTTATAACTCCTAAACCGTTTAACCGATTTTAGTCATTTTTGGCCATTGTATTGGTATTTTTTTGAATTTCCAAGCAAAAATACGAAACCTTTGAATATATCAATTTTTGTATGAAAAAAATACAAAACAAATAGTTTTTCTTGAATTTGACTGCGAGGGGCCTCAACGACTCCTTGTTTTAGTATTTTTAAATGAAAGAGCATTCAATTTTACATAACATATCAAAAAATTGGAGATGTTCTGCGTGTCGTTTTGGAGATACAATTTTTTAAATAATAAATCATTACTCTTCATTTTATACATCACCCGCCTGTAGAAACGATGAAGATGCATGGTAGATTACCATGCGTCTCCATCCAATCAAACCTATGACTAATGAAATCTATGAGTAGGTCACAGAATGTCAAGTAAATATTATATAATAAATAATATTTACTTGACATAATTATATAATATTATAGCAACTAAGACTAATGAGACTTTAGGTAGATATTGACAATTTGATTACCTAACATTCTTTTCGTTACACAGAGGGGCATTGGTATTATTATTTAAAAGAAGAACCGTTGATACGTATTGACTACCTACTGTAGATGTAGAATGTTTATCGACCTGTGAGATTGAATTGAATTGTTTCTCGGCTGTAGCGATCAGGTCTACTCGCTGACGGGAGGGAGTAGAGTGGAATTTCTAAAGCGGAGAAGCAGCAGAGTGAACAACATCTCTTTCATTTCATACATTACAATTTAAACAATGGCGTCAAGCAGAAAGATGCAGTTTGGACTTAGTTGAAATGGACACACAAGAATTTATTGATACTTTTTTAGAAAAATTACTCAATTTATTGCCACATAACTTTACAGCTGAGCGACAGGCAAACTATTTAAAACACGTGAAAAACAATTTAAAAGCTACTGAGTGTATCATAATCTGTGATTTTTCGGAGAATTATTCATTCGTTGTGCAGGATGCAGTTCAAGGCTTTCATTGGGCAAACGCTCAATGTACTATTCACCCTTGTGCTATTTATTTTAAAGATGAAGAATCAAATGATTTGAAGTTTACCAGTTTTATTGCAATTGCTGATTTCACTAAACATAATCATGTCGCAGTGCGTCTTTTTTTGACTCAATGCATAGCGTTCATAAAAAGTAAGTTATCAGGTTTAGAGAAAATTTATTTCTTCTCAGATGGATCTGGAAGCCAATACAAAAATAAAATGACCGCTTTTAATTTGTGCAACATGCAAAAAGATTTTGGCATAGATGCCGAGTGGAATTTTTTCGCTACTTGTCATGGAAAGGGCCCTTGTGATGCTTTGGGAGGCGTATTGAAACGAAATGCTGCGAAAGCCAGTTTGCAAGATCATCACATAACAACGGCCGAAGAACTTTATTCATGGGCTATTTCTAAGCCAGACTCGAAAATACACTATCAATTTTTTTCGGAATCCGACTATAATAAAATGGAAAGAAAATTAAAAAATCGTTACACACGTGTGAAGCAAATTTCAGGGACTCAGTCATTCCATAGTTTTAAGCCTCAAAACGAAGAGTATATTATTGTGAAACAAAATTCATTTTCAACGGAAGAAAAATGTATAAAATTGTTATGAAAAAACTTAATAAATAAAAATAAATGTATAAAAGTGTTTTTCTTATTTTTTAACATGTTCATCATGTCGCGCGGCTTTAAAGTGTTTTTTTCTTGGAACTTACACTAAGCAAAAATATTTGAAATTTTAAAGCCTTATTTATTTGAAAAGGTAATCGTCAAAAAATAGCAATTGGTCTGTGTGGTTAACGGAAAGCCTTAAAGACTGATTCGAATGTTATACTAAGTTTGTAAGTAACTCATAGATTTCATTAGTCATAGGTTTGATTGGATGGAGACGCATGGTAATCTACCATGCATCTTCATCGTTTCTACAGGCGGGTGATGTATAAAATGAAGAGTAATGATTTATTATTTAAAAAATTGTATCTCCAAAACGACACGCAGAACATCTCCAATTTTTTGATATGTTATGTAAAATTGAATGCTCTTTCATTTAAAAATACTAAAACAAGGAGTCGTTGAGGCCCCTCGCAGTCAAATTCAAGAAAAACTATTTGTTTTGTATTTTTTTCATACAAAAATTGATATATTCAAAGGTTTCGTATTTTTGCTTGGAAATTCAAAAAAATACCAATACAATGGCCAAAAATGACTAAAATCGGTTAAACGGTTTAGGAGTTATAAATTTTTGAAAATTGAAGATTTTGAAAAATCACGATTTTTTGGACCAGTCTAACGCAGAAAGGTCCAGTCTAATAACGAAATAAAAAAATACGGGTCTAATATTTTTCGATGTTGAACAATCCTACCGAATATTATAAAATTCTGAGAGATCGTATAACTTTTTTTCATGGAATTGCTGTATATATATATATATATATATATATATATATATATATATATATATATATATATATATATATATATATATATATATATATATATATATATATATATATATATATATATATATATATATATATATATATATATATATATATATATATATATATATATATATATATATATATATATATATATATATATATATATATATACAGCAATTCCATGAAAAAAAGTTATACGATCTCTCAGAATTTTATAATATTCGGTAGGATTGTTCAACATCGAAAAATATTAGACCCGTATTTTTTTATTTCGTTATTAGACTGGACCTTTCTGCGTTAGACTGGTCCAAAAAATCGTGATTTTTCAAAATCTTCAATTTTCAAAAATTTATAACTCCTAAACCGTTTAACCGATTTTAGTCATTTTTGGCCATTGTATTGGTATTTTTTTGAATTTCCAAGCAAAAATACGAAACCTTTGAATATATCAATTTTTGTATGAAAAAAATACAAAACAAATAGTTTTTCTTGAATTTGACTGCGAGGGGCCTCAACGACTCCTTGTTTTAGTATTTTTAAATGAAAGAGCATTCAATTTTACATAACATATCAAAAAATTGGAGATGTTCTGCGTGTCGTTTTGGAGATACAATTTTTTAAATAATAAATCATTACTCTTCATTTTATACATCACCCGCCTGTAGAAACGATGAAGATGCATGGTAGATTACCATGCGTCTCCATCCAATCAAACCTATGACTAATGAAATCTATGAGTTACTTACAAACTTAGTATAACATTCGAATCAGTCTTTAAGGCTTTCCGTTAACCACACAGACCAATTGCTATTTTTTGACGATTACCTTTTCAAATAAATAAGGCTTTAAAATTTCAAATATTTTTGCTTAGTGTAAGTTCCAAGAAAAAAACACTTTAAAGCCGCGCGACATGATGAACATGTTAAAAAATAAGAAAAACACTTTTATACATTTATTTTTATTTATTAAGTTTTTTCATAACAATTTTATACATTTTTCTTCCGTTGAAAATGAATTTTGTTTCACAATAATATACTCTTCGTTTTGAGGCTTAAAACTATGGAATGACTGAGTCCCTGAAATTTGCTTCACACGTGTGTAACGATTTTTTAATTTTCTTTCCATTTTATTATAGTCGGATTCCGAAAAAAATTGATAGTGTATTTTCGAGTCTGGCTTAGAAATAGCCCATGAATAAAGTTCTTCGGCCGTTGTTATGTGATGATCTTGCAAACTGGCTTTCGCAGCATTTCGTTTCAATACGCCTCCCAAAGCATCACAAGGGCCCTTTCCATGACAAGTAGCGAAAAAATTCCACTCGGCATCTATGCCAAAATCTTTTTGCATGTTGCACAAATTAAAAGCGGTCATTTTATTTTTGTATTGGCTTCCAGATCCATCTGAGAAGAAATAAATTTTCTCTAAACCTGATAACTTACTTTTTATGAACGCTATGCATTGAGTCAAAAAAAGACGCACTGCGACATGATTATGTTTAGTGAAATCAGCAATTGCAATAAAACTGGTAAACTTCAAATCATTTGATTCTTCATCTTTAAAATAAATAGCACAAGGGTGAATAGTACATTGAGCGTTTGCCCAATGAAAGCCTTGAACTGCATCCTGCACAACGAATGAATAATTCTCCGAAAAATCACAGATTATGATACACTCAGTAGCTTTTAAATTGTTTTTCACGTGTTTTAAATAGTTTGCCTGTCGCTCAGCTGTAAAGTTATGTGGCAATAAATTGAGTAATTTTTCTAAAAAAGTATCAATAAATTCTTGTGTGTCCATTTCAACTAAGTTACATAAATTTCCGTGTTTTATATGATGTTTATATTGTACCTACGATCAAGTGAAGTGAACTGCAGCCTAGACTACAATAGGTATTGAATTGTTTCTCGGCTATAGCGATCAGGTCTATTTGCAGACGGGAGCGAGTAGAGCGGAATTTCTAAAGCGAGAAAGCAACAGAATAACAGATAACGCAAGCGAGCGACGAGTATGAAATGAAAGAGATGTTGTTCACTCTGCTGCTTCTCCGCTTTAGAAATTCCACTCTACTCCCTCCCGTCAGCGAGTAGACCTGATCGCTACAGCCGAGAAACAATTCAATTCAATCTCACAGGTCGATAAACATTCTACATCTACAGTAGGTAGTCAATACGTATCAACGGTTCTTCTTTTAAATAATAATACCAATGCCCCTCTGTGTAACGAAAAGAATGTTAGGTAATCAAATTGTCAATATCTACCTAAAGTCTCATTAGTCTTAGTTGCTATAATATTATATAATTATGTCAAGTAAATATTATTTATTATATAATATTTACTTGACATTCTGTGACCTACTCATAGATTTCATTAGTCATAGGTTTGATTGGATGGAGACGCATGGTAATCTACCATGCATCTTCATCGTTTCTACAGGCGGGTGATGTATAAAATGAAGAGTAATGATTTATTATTTAAAAAATTGTATCTCCAAAACGACACGCAGAACATCTCCAATTTTTTGATATGTTATGTAAAATTGAATGCTCTTTCATTTAAAAATACTAAAACAAGGAGTCGTTGAGGCCCCTCGCAGTCAAATTCAAGAAAAACTATTTGTTTTGTATTTTTTTCATACAAAAATTGATATATTCAAAGGTTTCGTATTTTTGCTTGGAAATTCAAAAAAATACCAATACAATGGCCAAAAATGACTAAAATCGGTTAAACGGTTTAGGAGTTATAAATTTTTGAAAATTGAAGATTTTGAAAAATCACGATTTTTTGGACCAGTCTAACGCAGAAAGGTCCAGTCTAATAACGAAATAAAAAAATACGGGTCTAATATTTTTCGATGTTGAACAATCCTACCGAATATTATAAAATTCTGAGAGATCGTATAACTTTTTTTCATGGAATTGCTGTATATATATATATATATATATATATATATATATATATATATATATATATATATATATATATATATATATATATATATATATATATATATATATATATATATATATATATATATATATATATATATATATATATAT
>JAHHFK020004605.1:0-126035 GCA_024533555.2 Aedes koreicus | reverse complement strand
CTTACTTTCTAATGCTGGTCTAACAACACCCACGCTATTTTGACCTAGACTACGTCTATCGGCTAGGGTAGAGGTCAAATGAAAATTTGAAAAATAGCGACCATCACGAATATTTGAAACACTTTGAACGCTAATAACTTTATCATTTCTCGATAGATTTTCGAGATTGTAGCTTCAATCAGTTGAAACTGTCGAGCCTATGTTCAAATATATATCATTAATAATTGACTTGGAATTCCCAAACAGACTTTCTATAACGCGATAAGGATAATGGTCTGCAGCTAGTCGATCATATCAACACAATCACCACTGCCAGCACAGCCGTTGCCCTTTCATCATACCAACATTGAAACCCATTCTAGCATCGCCTAAAGATTTGTAAAGAGCAAATCAGATTTTCTAACATACTTACTTATCTATGCCGATCCAACGTCCCATTAGAACAGCACCCACGTTGCAATGTTGCTCTACGAAACAAACGAAATTGATCGAACATGTTGAACCAGACTATGCATCAGACGGTTTAACTTTGTCTACATGAACCGTTCGTGTGTTATACACAACCCCACTGATTTTCGGCTAGGCTTCGTGATCCAATCGATCAATGAAGCCTCTATTCTAATGATTCTAATACAGGCAATTAAAATAATAATAATAAAATTCCTTACACATAGCTACTTAGTCCTACGTCAACATTGCGTTCAACCCCGTTGGGCTGTAACTTATAGTTTTTTATGTTTATTCTTTCTTGGAGGCGATTTAATGTTAGCTTCTTCTTGTTCCTGTGCAATTCTAGCAGACTCTATTTGTTTACTAATTCCCGTTGACATGAATTCGGCGAACTGTATTAACGCGCGATCACGAGTATCCATCTCCTTCGGTTCATCATTACGAATTTCTGTGTCCACCGGGATTATGACAGCTTCCTCCATTCTCCTAGCACGTCTAGCGTTTTTTTTTTTCTTAGATTAAAAATCAGTTGCATTTACCAATCCACATTAACTTCAATTGTCTAAAATTTCACTTACAGGACGTCAAGGTGCTGGTCGTCGGTAATCCAGCCAACACGAACGCTCTGGTGTGTTCGCACTACGCCCCGTCGATCCCGAAGGAAAACTTCAGTGCCATGACCCGGCTGGATCAAAACCGCGCCCAGGCTCAGATTGCGGCCCGGCTCGGAGTGGGAATTTCCCACGTGAAGAACGTTATTATCTGGGGTAACCACTCGTCCACGCAATACCCGGATGCCAAGAATGCTACCGTTGAGCTAGACGGTGCTCAGAAGAGCGTAGTTGATGCCGTTGCCAACAACGATTACCTGAACGGAGAGTTTGTCGAGACCGTGCAGAAACGCGGCGCTGCCGTCATCTCTGCCCGCAAAATGTCATCGGCCATGTCGGCTGCCAAGGCTGCCAGTGATCATATGCGTGATTGGTTTGCCGGTACCAAGGACGGCCAGTACGTCTCGATGGGCGTTGTTTCCGACGGAAGCTATGGTACGCCAAAGGACATTGTCTTCTCTTTCCCAGTGCACATCCAGAACGGTCAGTGGAAGATTGTTCAGGGACTGTCCGTCGATGACTTTGCTCGTGGCAAGCTGGATGCCACGGCCAAGGAGCTGCTCGAAGAAAAAGATGAAGCGATGGCCGTGTGTGCTTCGAATTGACTAACTAAGCTGTAAAACGAAATGTTTGTAGAAACTTTGCAGATGAAAGTACCTAGAAAGTGCTTTGAATTTTTTTGTTTGGTTTTCTTATATGTACTGTGTGATTACTGTTTCTTCAAACATTTTGTTTTACTGTTGTTGAATTAAGCGTACTACAAATTACTCAGCTGCACGAAAATTTACTCCAGAATGTTACAGCACAGCGTATTGCATTTTCGGCAGCATCGTTATAACGTGTAATAAACGATTAGGAAAAGAATATTGAATATCCACGTAGACCAATTACCGCATTTGTGTTTAATGAAAGTCAATTGGAAATATTTTTTTAAATTTTATTATTGTTTTGGCTAGGCCAACCAGTTGAGGAGAATAAATGAATTTATGAAACAACATGTTGTATTTTTTTGAGGGTATGTATCACAGAAAGTACTCTATGTTAGGTTTATTATTTTTTTTGTGGAGAACACCAACAGACTATAATGGTCCCAATGATTAAAATAAAACTAGTTTATACTTAACTACAAAATTGAACACAAAAATATAAAAAAATATATACAATAGTTACAAGTCTGCGGAGAGCTAATCTTAGAGAGTGTGCGTTGAACAGATTCTACCCTCTCCATTCAGTTTTGGTAATGAGGATGCCAAACTACAGAGAAGTATTCGAGAGGTGAACGAACGAGTGAACAGTATAGTGACTTAACGCAGATAAATTAATAAAGACAAGGATAAGTGAAGTCAGAACAACTACACTTTTACACTGATTTGGAACCTTATGTGTCCATCTAATTATACAGTAAAATCAAAACTATCTAACGGAGATGATAAATTCAACCATAGTAGTTTGTTCAGTCAATATGATGCTCAATAACATCAAGAATTGTATAGTTTTTATGCTATAATGAAACAGTACCGGAAATTTTTACTTGAAATGAGCCTCTCGATCGATCTGGTACATCTTTAACTGAGATCTGTCAGAAATTTGAGCGTGATTGAAGCATTAACGTATGCTTTAATAAAAGTACACTTCAAATGGCGATGAAAACAAAACCTCAAACGATAATTCAATGGAATGTTTTTTCTTCTTCTCAAATCCTACGTTTATTGAACCTTTTCTGAAAACACTTTGCCGATCTGCCAGTGTTGGTGACTGCCGAAAAAATCGGCGAAAATTATTTATTCGTATCCGTGCCAGAAACAACCACATCGATAAATGTATTGGTAAAGGCATCATACGCAGGAACTCAGTGAGTGAACAAGATTAGACTTTTGTAGATTACTTCATTCCACCACGCAAGCCGAATGGACAACAGCTCTGCCTACTTGTGATTCACTCTTCGTTGATTGAGTGGCTATGAAAATACGACTCAGAAGGATCGCCTGATGATAATGTTCGGAGACGAGAGATCATAGCATTCAATTGAACAGAATCATTTCTCGTCTATTAGTTCGAATGACAGTGTTGGAAGGTTTGTTAAGTATGTTCGGTCTGGGAAAAATCTGCCTACTCGATTAGATTTTTTTAAATAATTTTCCTGTCACACGTATCCGATAAATCGTGACAATTCAATTTTTTTCAGGACTATTGACACAATGTGTTATGCACACCTTATGAATTTTATATCATATAAAATGCAAGAAGAATCGTTATCAGAGATTTCGATTGACGAGGGTTAGATATTCATATCATCGATTGTCGTTCGTTAAACAGGCATTTCGTATTTCAACAAGAATGCATGCATGTTTTGTTTTGTGACACCTGAAAGACCTTCTGCAATGACACCGGACCAGGAATCCACTGCATCCGGGTTAAGTGATGCCGTACCATTACCAGCTCGTCAGCCTGTGCCGTCATCAGTGTCTACCAAGACAAAGAATATTGGCCTAAAGGAACCCATACAGCTACATATTAACATTTGTTTTAAAGTGTTAAAATATTTCCTGTTTTTTTCACTGTATTTACTGGCCTACCCTGTGCTTTTCAGCTTCTGATTCATTTTTTTTTTGTACAGACTGTGGCACCACACAATCACTTGGGTAGAGTCCGATCAGGACGCTTCGAGGCACTGGCACAGAATCGGATCAGGGAGCCGAAATTGGATCACCCAGCAGAAGCCAGACAGACAGATCAATGGGATTGTTCAAGGCAGACGCGGTGGTGGACACGTATACAGTTCACAGACGACAGAGTTCATGCCTTGTTCATTCAGTGTTTCTTTTTGGCCCATCCGTTTGGATTTGGGAGGTTAAAGCCAGGACTTATCATTGTGTGCGTCTATTGAATCAAAGAAGAGCGTGCAACGAGTGATTTATGATACGATTGGAACCATCCTTGTAGTCATGAAGAAAATGGATATAGTTTTTGGCTCAGGAAGTACCAGCACATCGGTCCCAAGCTTAATGATTCGCTCGTAATAACGTAACTAACATGAACACATTCTCAACTATTCTGTCAGAATAACCCCAGCGAATCAAAACAAAAACTCTCCAAGGTGTACTTCGGACCAAGGGGTTCTACAAAAGTGAACCAATTTCAAATCGCTAGTCTGTGTGTTCGCGTGAGTTACGTTATGAGGGGCGAATCATCTAGCTTGGGATCGATGTGCTGGTACATCCTGAGCCAAAAAGTATATCCATTTTCATCTTGAATATCCAGCCCCTGACAACTCTTAGCATCACACAGTATCTTGAAAGTCGCTTAAGCTGGACGGGTACAACGGGCGGGACATGTTTTTAGAATGCCGGACAACAAACCATAAAAAAATGTAAAAAAAAAAAAAAATAGGGACGAAAAAAAAAAAGGGGGGGGGCCCGCGAAAATGGATTTAAAAAACAACCAAAAAAAACCAGAGAGGACACCCTACGGTGTGCCAGGGAATCTGGATGTGTAAAACCTATGAAGTCGGGCATTGTCGGACTACCGGATGAAATAGGAAAAATCGTTGTTTTTTTTATTTACGAGCATTTGTAATACACTTATAATGTTTACTAAAGCAACATCATGGTGAAGGCATGGTGAAGTAAGTTAATTAGGATGAAAAATAATGCGAAAAAATCAACGAAAATTAATGCGCGTCACGAAGCGCGCTTAAATTGTTCTCACGTGATTATACATCCCATACATATTCGAATCGGATCATTGAAAACAATAAATTAGCAAGTCCTAGACGGTCGATTATGATAAATGTAACAGTAACAGTAAATTATTAACCTCATTTAGGGTTTCCATTGATCGATTTACGTCGTCCAGTTTTACTTTCTCCTGAAACTGAAATTGATAATAACTTTCTAGCTATGTTTCAAACTGTATGGAATTGGTCATTATCGTCGGTTTTCTTATCTTTTTATCACCAATTACTTTGCTTAGACAGCTCGAAAAACCATTTTGAAAGAGCGCCATCTACGACGTTTAACCTCACTTTTGCGTTACCTGGATTCTTCCATAGACAAGAATGATTTTATTGACGTTTCTATACATTGATGATGTTAAGCAGTGTTGCCTGAAGGGCTTTCGTTCAGTCTTTGCAAGTCGAACCGGGGGGTTCAACAGTTTTAGCTCGAAAATAACTCGGATCATAATTATTCTGAACTCACCAATCCAAAACAATAACTTGTCTACCGGATTTTGCTGTTTCATACATATACCTTATGACTATAATGCACAAACAACAGTCATGAAGTTCATAAGGCAGTTCTTTGAAATTGATAAGAATGACTTGAGAGGATCATTACCATCAACTGAGAGAACCATAGTTGCACACATGGATTTTTTTTAGGACCTTATGAAATCAAAGTACAGTGGGCTCATGAAGTTTTTTAAGGCAAATTTTATGGATTTCATTAGGTCTTTTACGCCATTGTAGATAATCAATGGAGCATCGTAAAAAAAATGCATTGTAAATAAAAATCTATATTTAATAATAAATTTTGAAAATGGTGGTTCCTATTTTTGCAATATACGTTTTGTTCAACTTCTTTCTCTTTTAACATCTAAAGTCATACAAAGAACAATAAAAGATGTTTTAAAGCAACTTAAATAAAAAAAGTTTCCAGATTTTTTTTATGATTGTTACATTTTCAGTTCCCGGTAAGAATGATCATATTATAATAATAATATATGATTCTTCAGGCCATTTCAAGTCAAAAGGCTATTAATGAGAATTTTTCTCCATGTAGCCGTTTTCTAGCTAAGGGAAGGTCCATTAATTATGTCACGCAGTGGGGTGAGGGGGGGTTCGTGCAAATCAAACGTGACGGATCAATACAAAAATTAACGTGACAATGGGGGGGTTCTACACAATAAGTCAATTTTTGCGTGACGTAATTAATGGACGTGCCCTAATTGGAAGCTTTTTTTTCATGAACATATCCCTTTTTCATAAGTTAGTTGTAATTATCCATATATAAAGACAAGTTTTTCAAAAAGTACATAAAATATTCTTCAATTAACAAAGTTAACTTATCTTCGAACACCAAGAAAATTTGACGTACTGTTTTAAGCTGTCAGTCTGAATTTGAAAATAAAACTTAACTTCTTTTATATTTTGAATGACTTAAGAAGTTTCCAGAAAAAAAAACAACAAAATTGTGCATTGCAAAGATAGGCACCGTTTTCAAATTTAATTTTTTTGAAAAACAATCCAAAAATGCTTTCAGTGTATGTATTTTTTCCCAGAGCTCCATTGATTATCTACAACTTCCTCTCAGATATAATTTCATAACAATCAACGGTTTTCGAGTTATGATATTTCGAAGATAATATATATGAAAACACATGCGCCCTTTTGAAAAATTAGCATCGAGACAAAACAATTTATAATTAATTTAAAATTCCATTTTAAATAACGTTTTCAACTGCATTTCCAATTCCATTTTCAATTAGGATACAAATTCTATTTCCAATTCTATATCTTATTCTATTTCCAATTCCGTTTCTAATTGCATTTCAAATTACATGTCAAATTCCATTTCCAATAACAATTCAATATCCAATTCCATTTAAAATTCCATTTCCAATTCAATTTCCAATTGAAGTTTCATAGTCATCAAATTCCATTTATACTTTAATTCTCATTCCATCTACAATTCCAAAGCCATTTCCAATTCAATTCAATATCCAATTCCATTTCCAATTCAATTCTATATCCAATTCCAATCCAATTTCTACTTTAACATGCAATTCCATTTCCAAATCCATTTCCTATTCCCTTTGCAATTCCAATTCCATTTTCCAATTTCCAATTCCATTTCCAATTCCTTTTCCAATTCCGTTTCCAATTCCATTTCCTACCTCATTTTCAGTTTGTAGATCCATTTTCATTTTAATTTACAATTTCATTTTTAATTCAAATTTCATTTCCAATTTCGTTTAAAACTCCATTTTCAATACCGCTTTCAACTCCATTTCCAATTCCATTCCATTCCAGGTTGGGTTCATTTCCAATGCCATTTAAAACTCCATTTTCAATACCGTTTTCAGCTGCATTTCCAATCCCATTTAAAACTCCATTTTGAATGCCGTTTCCAACTGCATTTCCAATTCCATTTTCAACTGCATTTCCAATTCTATTTCCAATTCTATTTCCAATCCCATTTCCAATTCCATTTCCAATTCCATTTCCAATTCCATTTCCATTTCCATTTCCAATTCCATTTTTCCAATTCCAATTCCATTTCCATTCCGTTTCCAATTCCATTTCAATTTCAATTCCATTCCAATTCCATTTCCAATTCCCATTTCAATTCCATTTCCAATTCCATTTCAATTCCATTTCAATTCCATTTCCAATTCCATTTCATTCCATCCAATTCCAATTTCATTTCATTTCAATTCCATTTCCAATTCCATTTTCAATTTAATTTCCAATTCCATTTATAGTTTCATAGTCATCAAATTCCATTTATACTTTCATTTTTATTCCATTTACGATTCCAAATCTATTGCCAGTTCAATTCAATATCCAATTCCATTTCCAATTCAATTTTGGATTCTATTTATAGTTCCATTTCTACTTTAATTTTCAATTCCATTTCCAAATCCATTTCAATTCCATTTCAATTCCATTTCCAATTCCATTTCCAATTCCATTTCCAAATCCATTTCCAATTCCATTTCCAATTCCATTTCCAATTCCATTTCCATTTCCAATTCCATTTTCATTTTAATTTTCAATTCCTTTTTTAATTCAAATTTCATTTCCAATTCCGTTTTCAACTCTATTTCCAATTCCATTTTCAATTATATTTCTTATTCTTTTCCAATTCCTTTTCAAATTCCGTTTAGAATTGCATTTAAAATTACATTTCAAATTTCATTTCCAATAACAATTGAATATCCAATTCCATTTCTCATTTCCATTTTTAATTCCATTTCAAATTCCATTTCCAATTGAAGTTTCATAGTCATCAAATTCCATTAAGACTTTAATTCTCATTCCATTTACAATTCCAAATCCATTTACAATTCAATTCAATATCAAACTTCATTTCCCATTCAATTTCAGATTCCATTTCCACTTTAACTTTCAATTACATTTCCAAATCCATTTCCAATTTCCAATTCCATTTCTTTTCTTTTTGTAGATTTTCATTTTAATTTTCAATTCCATATTTAATTCAAATTTCATTTCCAATTCAATTTAAAACTCCATTTCCCATTCCAATTTCAATTCCATTTCCAATTCCATTTCCAAATTCCATTTCCAATTCCATTTCAAATTCCATTTCCAATTCCATTTCATTCAATTTCCAATTCCATTTCCAATTCCATTTCCAATTCCATTTCCAATTCCATTTCCAATTCCATTTCCAATTCCATTTTGAATTCCAATTTCAGAATTCAGTTCGATTTCCAAAATTACTTGAGTTTAGGGTTGGTAGCCGTGTAAAAATTTCATCATCTTTTTAATGGTGATTGCCGACAAAATACCTGAATTAATCAACCAATGCACTATGGTACGATTGGCCAAATTTCGCGACAAAAATCGATACCTCGAAAACCATTAACTTTAGACACATGATGTCTTCAGAAGATTTAATCTTAGAATTGAGTTCTATCTTTTGAAGTGGGTGATGACTAGGGTGGTCCTTTTATGCTCATAATCGAAATTCTAACTTTTTACTCCTATGATTTAGAGAAATTTTGTCTCATGCAAAATTGTAGATAATTTAATTTCAAGATACTTTGCTGAAAAAACTTATCTTCTATCTCATCAAGGTATCGTTTAATAACAGTTTTTCTAACCTTCCTTAGGGTAAGTCCTAAAAAAATAGTTCTATTTGCTCTAATTTTTTTTTTATTTCAATTTGAATTTGAAAACTTTTCTAAAATGACTTTTAGGACATAAAATGTCGCACATTTTAAGGCGTTAATTTTTGCGCATATTTAATCGCGAGTGCATGAAATTAATTACGAAAAACGTCGCAACTTTTTATTTTTACGAATGAACAACATAGTGTAATTGAGGAGGTGGACATGGGTGAGATCTATCTGATTTTAACTATGTAACAATAATCTTATTTTCACATAAGACTAAATGCGTGCCTGGTTTGGAAATTTAAAATTTCCAAACCTGGAAGTGTGTGCAGTGCCCTTATCCAAATGATATCGCTAATGTTTACATGCGGGGCTTATTGTATGTGAAAGTAACTCGGAATGGGCGTGACTCTCCAGACATTCTGAAATGGGTTGCTGGATCTGCAGTAGAGCTATCACTTTCTAGCTCCCGAATTAAAGCTGCTTCCAATGGTCACTTGAATGATTGTTGTAAACAGATTTCTTCCATAATACCATTGCCGGCCGATGGGTGTTAGATTGGACACACACACACACACACACACACACACACACACACACACACACACACACACACACACACACACACACACACACACACACACACACACACACACACACACACACACACACACACACACACATAAAATGTCGCACATTTTGAAGGTACAAGATAATTGTTAGCTGTTGTTTAAAAAAAGTTAGAGAGGTTGAAGTGTAAATATAATACGTTTTTTCAAGACATCTAACTCCCTTATTTGCAAATATTTGCAAAAACGGAATACGTAAACTAAAAGTTCGAACCCTCATCTACAAAATCAATGCTAAATCGTTTGTCCCCTCGTGGGTCCCCTCTTTAGGAGAAAAACGCTTCTCAAAATTGGTAGTTTTGCAGTTTTTCTGCATAACTTTCGATCAGCAGCATCAACAATTATCAGCGAAGAGCGTACCAACGTGAGTTTTTTGTGACAATGTTTATATTTTTATATTTAACTATCTTGAGTTATTTATTATCTTTTATATCACAGACAAACAGCCATAACACATTGATCATTTTCCACTACAAAACATCGTCACTAAAACACTAGCGCCATCTGTTGAGTAGACTGTGATGGGTGATAAAGCTGAAAAGATGGCGGTAGTGTGCTTACGTTAAACTTAAGGGAATCGACTGGGAACTTTGCATTGATTTTGTCACCACCCACACCAATAGATAGATCTTATTTTTAAGATTAAATCTTCTGAACACATCATATTTCTAAAGTTAGTAGTTTTCGTTATATCGATATTTGTCGCAAAATTTGGCCATTCGTGCCATAGTGCCATAGACAATGGTGAGATATGCATCTTCCTAAAAATTTCCATTTATGATAGTGTTTTCGACCACTGGCTAATTCACGGAGTTCTGATAACTTCGAACTGATCACCAATCAACTTGTTCTCGGGTTGGCTCTGGTTCATGTCAGAAACTGGTCGCTTCCCGTAGAATATCCAGAACATACCTGGCTGCGGCCAATTAAGCCAATTAAGTGCCGGAAACTCAAGTTACCCACAACTGATCTTCTTAATTAATTTTCATATGAAATAGGTGGTCAATGCAATTTATAGACCCAAATGCACAAGAATAAGTTTTTGAAATGTTTTCGGAACAAATAGACTCAATGCTCAATGCAATAGACAAAGTTGTAACATGATACAAGGCAATCTTGATGATGTCTTTCTTGTTGATACTTTTGATAACACCCTTCTCTCATTTTTCAACTCCGTAGTCCGAACAAAGCATAAGATTTCCAAGCACTCGCTTTAAGGGTCAAACGTTTGCTTCAACTAAAGACAACCACGCGTCTCCATAAAATGTTTCACCATATGCACGAAAATCAAGTTAATAAACTGAAAACTAGAAAACGGTCCCGAAGTTGCTGAATTCGTAGCAAACATTCTCAAGCTTCGTCCCAAGAATCAGACGTCATTCGCTGAAGGGCACAAACTCTGTAGGTAGCCGCCTACTTTATGTTGTTTCACTGATGACAACAACGATGCCGCTGCCCCTCCGTCAAGAACGACGATGACGACGGCAAGCCAAGCCAAAGCTACAATCGACCTGCTTGGGAACGAATTTCGCGCCAACTCGTCTAGCACTTGGCAACACTATCTCGGAATCGACAGAAACTTTGTGTATGTCAAGACTTCGCCATATTTGTCTACTTTGCATACTTTGTTTTTAGACAGTTTATCAAGACTTATATTTAAGCAGGGTTGATGTTTTTAATAGTAGTTTATTAAATCGGCTCGACAAGACCTACGGATATGTGACCAAAGGGCGACCTTTGGGACATTGTTCGAGTGTACATTTAAAAATGTGTACACTTGTTAATCTAAAGTACAACAACACTATAGTGCTATGCAGGTAATGGTTTGCAGACAAGCTCTTACAGCCATATCATGACACGCATGACAGATAGCCAAGGTGTGTTTATCAAGGTGAACTAGGTGTTGATGAATCAACTGCGCTTATAGGAATTTCACACCAAAATGTAGAAAATGCTATGTCAAAAATAATAATGATTTTGAAAGTATTAAAATAAATACATAAAGTCTGCTTCATTTAGAATTTGGCCGCCCAAAATTGGGTGATTTTTCCGAGAGGAAAAAAACGTATAAAAAATCTAAGAATATCGTTAGTAGGTTCTTTGTTAAGCTTCAAGGGAATAATATAATAAAAGAAAAAATATTCAGATAATTTTTGAAACTTTTCGCTGATTTCCACCCATCATTTCTTGGGCTGTATTACTGTGCACCTTATCTGCCATCTTTTCTTAGAATTTCTCCAAATCATACGGTGTTTTTAATTCTTGGCCACGATTCTTTAATTTACACTTGATAATTGCTCAAAAATTTTCGATGGGAAGAATATCCGGACAATTTGGTGGATTGATACTTTTCTCAATAAAATCGACATTATTCTGCTTATACCATTCTATGATTGCACGGATGTATTGGGAGCTGGCTAACCGGGCCAAAACTTTACGGGACCTTTGTGCAATTGAATGAATGGTAAAATTCTTTTCTGGTGACATTACTCTATGTAAACTTGTCCATTCATAGTCGCTCCAGTGGTGAAAACCTCTGTTTTTCGTATTGCAATTGATTATCGACTGTGACTTTGTACTGCTAATACTATTAGTAATACTATTCAAACGAAAAAATAAAATTTATTTTTTGCTGCTCCGACCCAAGGTGGTCCAAGTGAATCGAGCTTTTGGTCAAATTCCTAACACTTTTACTTAGCATTAGTTTTGCTGGCTCCACGCCACAGAAGTCTGTGGCGATGTCCATATTAATTTTTAATCAGTTCGATGAGCCATTCGAACTGACGGTAATTTGCTTTGTTTTTAATAGGATTAGATTTTTTCTTTTGTAATAAGGAAATTGTTTTTCTGTTAATTCAACGGCAAAAAATAATGGTTTAGTGCATTTCCTACCTTGCTTAGCCAAATAACACTAACCGATGAAAAACGCGTATCACAACAAACTCTCACTCAACAAAATGTGACAAATCAGTCACTAGTTTCCGAGTGGTCGATTGAGTCAACCAACTCGACGAAATTTCGTCGATCTCGACATCTGTGATAGCAAAATAGAAGTGTCGATCAATGTGACGGTCGACTCCACTTATATAATTGGCCCCATAATATAACAAAAACAGAAATCTTTAATCCCTAGAAGAGGGCAATACGCCGAAACGTCGGAAAATAGAAAATTAACTGTTTCCATTATAAGACAGAAAGCCAAATAAATTATCTCAGCAGTACCTCTGTTTTTCTTCCACAAACTATAACATGCCAAATCATCAACTTGCGAGTGAATTTATCTGCAAAGGCATAGTTGAACTCATCCGGTGCACATACGTTTACGTTTGGCAAGGTACTATAAAATTCCTAACCCGGCATTTGTCCAAAGTCCATTTTCACGTAAGTTTCATCGTTCATCAAAAATTCATCCGCTGTGCTTGGTCAGTACTTGTTCGTATCACTTCCTTGCACGGATTTTGGCAACCAGGTTTTGATTCAGCGTCCGGTTGGGATGTTTTCTGGCATGGTACGACGGGGATCCTTCTCGCATACAAATTCGTCGAACTACACTGTGCGACGCAGTGAACTTTTTCGCCAAATTACGCCCGGAGATCCAAGAATTCTTTTCGACTGTCCTGATTAGCTTCGCTCGTAGATTCCGGTCGTATGTTCCACTTCTATGCTTGTTATGTCTTGCTCAATCTAGCACTAATGTTTCCCGGTAACGTTTAAGCACGGTATTTATAGTAGAACTAGCTGAACCCGGTGCGAGCGCTGCTACGCTTCCAACTACATGAATGAAAATTTAATGGAACTGGCACGTTTTTGGTTGTTTTTCGGAATGAGTTTTTTTCTTGACTAAGCAGGGGTTCAAACTTCTTTCAGAACATGTTTCTAAAACCACCATACCATCATTGCCTTCAAAGCCCCCATATGCCAAATTTGATTCCATTTGCTTGATTAGCTCTCGATTTATGCAGACATTTATGTTTCATTTGTATGGAAGCCACCCCTCTCCCCCTTCAGATAAGGGAGTGGTCTTGAACCACCATAGAAACATTCTTGCCTTCGAAAACCCCCACATGCCAAATTTGGTTCGATTTGCTTGATTAGTTCTCGAGTTATACAGAAATTTGTGTCGCATTTGTATGAGAGCCCCCCTTCTAGAGAGAGAAGAGGTTTCAAACAATCATAAGAACCTTCCCCAGTCCCAAAAATCCCAGCATACAAAATTTCACGCTGATCGGTTCAGAACTTTCCGAGTCTATAAGAGAATATATAGAAATCCTGCCTTCAAAAACCCCCACATGCCAAATGTTGTTACATATGGTTGATTAGTTCGCGAGTTATGCAGAAATTTGTGTTTCCTTTGCATGGGAGTCTCCCCTTCTAGAGGGCGAAGGAGTCTCAAACTACCATAGAAACATTTGTCTCCTCCAAAAACCTCCACATGCCAAATTTGGTTCCATTTGCTTGATTAGTTCTTGAGTTATGCAGAAATTTCTGCTTCATTTGTATGGGAGCCTCCCTTTCCAGAGAGAGGAGGGTTCTCAAACCACCATAGAAACATTTCTTGCTTCTAAAAACTCTCACATGCTAAATTTGGTTTGCTTTGTTTGATTAGTTCTCGAGTTATTCAGAAATGTGTTTCATTTGTATGGGAGCCCCCCTTTCCAGAGATGGAAGGGGTCTCTTATTATCATAAGAACCTTTTCCGGCCCCAAAAACTCCTGCATACAAAATTTCACGCTGATCGGTTCAGTAGTTTTCGATTCTATAAGGTTCAGACAGACAGACAGACAGAAATTCATTTTTATATAAATGCCAAAAAAGTTTTTTTTATTTTATTTAAAAAAAAAAAAAATATCTAACCTATAAACATTCCCCTTTTTTTTTACCTTTTGCGATTTATTAAAATTTTTCTTATAAAATTACGCCCTTTTCAAATGTGTTTTATTCAATTTGACCTATCTTCATTTTGCAAATATAATATGCAATAATATAAAACCTTACAAATGCAGTTGAGAAATTTTTGTTTGTCTGCCCCAACATTTTAAAAATGACTATTTTAAAAAAAAACATTATAACTTTTTTTTTACATACGATAGCGACGATTTCAATACATAAAAAATTGTATCTTTTATTGTTCTAGAATCAATGGCAAGACAGCTTTGCTGAGAAAGGTTGGAGCAAAATAACTGATTTTCATAGGGACACCCTAAGCTACGTAGGAAACATTGCTGTTATTCGGTCAATTCAAAAGCTACAGTGTTCAACCAAAGTTGCTTAATTTTTTTTCATCTACAACTCTTTTGAAGAATGTATGCCTTTATTTCTGCAAATAAAAAAGTTAGATCTTCGATTTCTCTGAAAACAAGAACCACCCTAGTTTTCATTCACATCAAAAGAAGGGTCTTCCCAACAAACATCGGTGTTGAATTAGAGCTTGTTCAAGCAAATTCGGAGAAGCTATTCAGCTGTTTTTTCTAGAATAGCTTAACAGCTTCTCCAAATTTGTTTGAACAAGCTCTAATTCAACACCGATGTTTGTTAGGTTATTATTAGAAATAATTTTGTAGAAAACAATTTTGCACCAAAACTTCAAACTTAGGCTAAAAACGTATCTTTCCAGCTAAATTCGCATTCTGGACCACTGTGCAATGGAAGCGCATGGTAGTTTGAAAGCAAACATAAGCTAAACACTATTAGACATATACAAATTGTTGTTGTAAAAACTGTGGGGTACAATTTAAAGAAAAAATCGAATCGCGAGATTTTCAAACAATTTGCACCAATCGATCGGAAATTTACGGGCCACATACAATTGAATAATTCATAAATGTAAAATCTCGTCTTTAAAGTCTAACAATTCAAAGAGTATTGCATTGTACAATCAAAATGGCTTACATCATTTCGAACAATCCGACCTGTAGTTTTTTCTTTCATTAATATGCCTATCGCAAAATGTTCAGAAGAGTTGTGAACAACTAAATTGTCTATCTACTGAAAAACTGCACGTTTTGTTTTGTTTTGCATAATCAATCTCAGTTTTTAATGCATTTCATTTCAGTTTTCTTAAATGAAAATTCAAAAAATTTCCTAGAAGCCATTCGTTGGTCACGCCTTTGTAGCTCTTGTCGTTTTGGGTAACGTCGATTTAAAAAAAAAAAAGACTTTAAAAACATCGGCCCTTCTTATATGTTAGACGAGATGATTTTTTTTTAAAAACAAAGTATTTTACGTTGTTTAAAATAATAAAGAAATCTTGACATAAATAAATCATTCGATTATGAGATAGTATTGCCAGTTCCATAGCCCAGCTGGCGCGAAATTCGTCCTAGCCGTCTTCAATGCGGCTGCGGTCGGAGCATTAGGGTGTGCAGGGCGCAGATGTCCGACCGACCGACCGGCCGACTGACCGCGAAGAGGATCAACAAATTTTCGATTTGGCATCATCCCAAGCATGGGGCGAGCGCGCAACTGTTTGGCGGCGGCGGCGGCCTCTGACGAATATGCGATATTTATCATTGTGCGAGCCAGCCAGGCACGGGATGCTGAGGCTGCCCTGTAAACACTAAGGTGGTGCAATGTGCAATTACCATTGTGTGACGTCAATGCGATCTTTTCAAGTGTCTCATCGTCGCCGTCGTCTTTGAACGGATGGAATTCTGGGTTGATGCTATTTTTGCGATTATTGTGCGGCAATTTACCTTCGGAATGGCGACTGCTGAATAGCAAGTGTTCTGAAAATAGAGAGACACAGAATAGAAAAGGTTGCATTAGTGTCACTACCACTACTACTAGGTTGAGAATCTTTAACGGTTTTCTAATGGAAATAAGAGAGCTGTTAATTTGAATTAATTTTGTTCGCAGAGACGTGAAAAGGAGCACTCTAGCTTTGCTTGACTATAAAGTATCTTTTAAATGAAAATTTACGTTTATGTCTGCCGGTGATGGGATGGCGAAAAAGGGGAAGTGGGGTGAGTGAACTGGGACAATCAAGTCAAGGCGACACCACTAAAGTCTAAAGATGGATCCCAGTGAAGATGGGCTAGAGATAATTATTCTTGGGACGATCTCATTTCCCATCCCAGCTTGGCAGAAGGAGTCCATTATTTATTTTATTTGGAGCTTCAATTGTAGTATCTATCTCGAATGGGTTGAGGAGTTTATTGTCTAGACTGGATAGAGCGGTGTGATACAGGATGAGTTCGTTGAAATGTATTCTTTGAAAGAATATTCACTGAAAATTTTCAGTGAAGGAGTTTGCCTATTGGATTGTTGGTTTATGTTTGAAGGTTAACTTTTGCTGAGTCTAAATTATTTCAAGTCCTTTTCGTTGTATTTTGCTCTGCGAAAAGAATATTTGAATAAATGCATGTTCTTAAAAATATATCAACAGTGTAGTGTTGATTTGCAATTTACTTTGCAGTATTTTCGGGATTTTCGTAAGCAGTTTTTGGCAAGCTCGCTTTTTGCAAACTCAAATTATGCGACGCATAAAACTGCTTTTGGCTTTTTTCAAAATACACCAAAGTAAGTTGACTCCACATTTTGAGAATGCTCTTTCAGTTCAGTTCAGAGCTTTCGACCTGCGAAATTCCATTTTTGGATCCCAGATTAAGTTTCCTGTGTGGTGGAGAATACAACTTTCCCAAAAGTACTGCTTCTAATACCAAGAATAGGAGCACAAAAGCACCCCCGAGAACATATTCCTTCCGTCAAAGCTAAATTTTGCAACTATCAGTCGTGAGAGAAGCCGTATCCGTGAAAAAGAGATGATTTCGAGGAAACTTTGAAAATTTACTGTTCATAATTTTTGATGAAGCTGTCCATCAACAGTGGCACATCGAGATTAGTACAGGATGACAATGGAATTGGAAATAGCAAAGCATCAGCCAAAATTTGAGTTAGGTGTTTGCCAGAGGCATTGGCGACTTCGAAATCAGATGGAATGATGGAACCTTTTCTGAGGTTAAGCTATAATTAAAATACTATGTATTCTGAATTAAAAATTAATGTATGTAATTTTGATTACGAAGCATTATCACCGATCTTCGGTAAAGTTTGAGCTTGATTTAGTCAGTTTCTTATAAAGAAGATCAATTTCACTAAAATGTCTCTAAAGAATGTCGATTTTCAAGCTGCAAATTTTTATAAAATAGCAGAGTAAATTAGCTGAGAGTAGTTAACGAAAAAAAACTTCAACCAGTGATGAACGTTGACTTTTTAGACTTCTAAAGGTAAATAACGCCCTGCTTTATTGAGGCTTTAGAAAAGAATTCCTCAACATAACGTATGCATTTTTTTTCAATGCCTACCTCTAGGTGAATTATAATATTGTAAATTTCATTTCATTTTCATTTTGCAGCATTTGGTGGGGCAATAAGAGCGCAAGTCAGTCCAAAGCCGATGATGAAGGAGGGGTAATGGCGAACTAGTCTATTCAGACCACTTGACCTCCATGGGAAAGAACAAGGATAGGTTTGGGTAGGTGGTTAAGGTAAAGCGTTTTGGACCGGTTGAAAATACTGCAAAAAGAAGATCATAAAATCGAAAAGAATCCGAAAGAATTGCCACGCCAATGAAAAATGCACCTCCTGTCGTGTCCCTTAACTACTTGATGTCAGGCGTCTACGAACTGTTTCTAGCCTCGTCAAAGCGTAAATTGCGTCAAAGCCCGCCGGTAGCACACCTCTTTCATTCTGAACAAACCCACCTATGACAAACCCCAGTGATACGATACTCTGAGTTCCTGAACAGGCCCCCGCATCCCACAAAACCACAATCTTTATGGCTACGGTCTAGAAGTCCTCTGCATAGGAAATTCTATGACACAGTTCATACTTCCACCCCAAATTGAATATTTAACGTTTTTAAAATTGAATAAATCTATCTATGATTAAATTTTTAGTGATTTGCGGCCCAACCCGCCAATATCACACTCAACTTTAGTGCCTGTATACATGCGTGCTACAACGCGGCTATTAAATAGAAAGAGGAGCGAGTGTGATATTATCACTACCTTGTGTGGCTGGACCTTTGGTTCTCCCATGAATGGTTCATTAGAGTAGAAGGTCATACAATGACATGACCTAGAGACATCTATCATAAATCAGCTATCTCCAATGCATCATTAACATGATATTGGGCCCTCTCACCAGCGTCCAGGTACAAAATTCAGCCATGGAGAGGGTATTATAATATTGTAAATTAGGGAAAATGACAACTTAAAGGGTGGAACGGTTAAAAATTTGGTCATACATGATGAAGTGCACACTGATTAGTTGAGTATACAAATGATCAACTTTTTGAAGTTCATCGTCTACAAAACACAGGAAACTTATTTGATTAGGCTGTCGGACTTAACGTTTCCCACCTTCCATCAAGTTTTCTACCGCTGCCCGGTGCGAAAAAACGGACCCAAATTCCCACAGATGAGACGCCGCTGGATTGGCTGCTTTGAAATACATAATTTCTTATGGAAAATTTGCCAAAAAAAAATGAATGGTGCTGGTTTCATTCTGCGCCGGGCCCGGGAAACGGTCCATTTTACTCCATTTACCCCTAAAAATGTGTCTTTTTGAGTTGGCACCCATATAACTAAAAACGCCGCTGAATTTTTTGCCCACATAGCAGCATATTTTAGATTAAAAACTCTTGGGAATCGAATGGTGCAGGTTTCATTCAGTTTCGAGCTCGGAAAGTGGCCTGTTTTACCCACTTTCCCCATTAATTTGAGGTTTTTTGTTCGTACCCTTTCAGCTACAATCGCTGGCAAAGTTTTTGGCTGAAAACAGCCTATCTTGCGTGAAAAAGTCTAAGGAATCGAATGGTGTTGTTTTCTTTGAGTTACAGAATCGGAAAACTGTCCATTTTGCCACATTTAACCCCAACTGTGCAGGATTCATTCAGTTCCGAGCCCGGAAAGTGGCCTATTTTACTCCACTTCTTCTTAAATATGCGAATGAAACAGGGCTGCTCTGAAGTCTGAAAATGGCCAAAACCAATATAAAGACTGTATTCGATGAAATTTGGACACACGCAATTGTTCGTAACTTTTTAGCGTGTGGGTAAAAATTATTGAAATTTTAACTGAATGTATTTCATTGTGTTGTGTCAATTGTGTAATGAGTTTCGTGAAAATCGGTCGAGTGATTTCAGTGATGGCTTCGAATGAAGAAATAGTGCGCCAACAAATTTTGGGCACTCACTTCGAAAACCCAAACGCTTCTCATCGATGGATCGGAAAACAGCTCGGAATCGCATGTGATCAAAACGTTCAAGGACCGTAAGACAACCAAGCGGAAAAATGGTAGTGGCAAAAAACGTGGCACATCATGTCCGGAGAAGGCCAGGATGGTATTGAACCAATTTAAGCGTTATCCCAACATTTCGATCAGGATTGTTGCGACGAAAGTTTCAGTTTGTTTTGAGCAGAAAACAATGAAACGTTCTGGATTACATGTGTACAAGGTTCAGAAGGCACCGAACCGGAGCGATAAACAGAAGTCGGTGGTCAAAACTCGTGCAAGAAAACTGTACAGGGAGTGGCTCACAAAACCGTTCTGCATTGTGATGGACGATGAGACCTACATTAAAGCCGACACCAAACAAATGCCAGGACAGGAACACTACGTCGCCACCTCTAAGTTGGCCGTTCCGGAGAGTGTACGGAAGAAGAAACTGTCGAAATTCGCCAAAAAATTCCTTGTCTGGCAAGCGATCTGCGGATGTGGCAAAATAAGTCAGCCCTTCATCACTTCTGGGACCGTCAACGGACAAATCTACGAGGACGAATGCCTCCAAAAACGACTTCTGCCCTTCTTGAGATCTCACGATGGCCCGACACTGTTTTGGCCGGATTTGGCATCTTGCCACTATGCCCGGCCCGTCTTAGACTGGTACAAAGATAATAATGTAGTTTTTGTACCAAAAGACGTCAACCCTCCAAACACTCTGGAACTTCGCCAAATTGAAAAGTTTTGGGCAATCATGAAGGCAAAGCTCGTTAAAACTCCAAAACTGATAGAAAATGAACTTGAACTAAAGAAAGTGTGGTTAAAAGTAAGTAAGCAAGTCGGTCCTATCATTGCCCAAAATTTGATGAAAGGGGTCAAGGCAAAGGTGCGGGCATTTGGGTTGGGAGAAGAGGTTCAATAAACCAATGATGTCAAAACTTAACCATTTAGTAGTACTTCATTTCCAGAAAGTTTGAAAAGAATCGGGCTCAAGGAAAATTTTTGGTGACCTATTTTGTGTGTCCAAATTTCATCGAATACAGTCTTTAGATCTATTAAAAAAGTATATGCGCATTTGATAAATGCTTAGAGGTCGTATTTGAAAACAACTAAAACGCACTCTTTATATATTAGAAGCTATAAACTTGTTTGCGAAAAATATGGGGCGCCCTGAAAAGGGCCATTTGGTTTCATGTAAAGGTATGTGACTATTCATAAACCACGTCTTTGTAATCCGCTAGTCCTCATCATCACTGTATACTTCGCTATCTTACGAAGAACTGTCTTCGAGTTCTGAAACGTCCTCGTATTGCTGCATCGTGCTTTCCGAATTATTCACAGTATACACAGGCCCAGACGTGTGTTAGTTCTTGGTGCACAAACGGGGCATGCATGCGTATCGTTGCTGTTAACGATAGCGTTTGCCGCTTTCCCGTCAACCATCGCAAATATTCCGGATACTCTTATGCGCAGCTCTATCCTTTTTGATGTGATTGTAGCTGAAAGGGTACGAACAAGAAAACCTCAAATTAATGGGGAAATTGGGCAAAATAGACCACTTTCCGAGCTCGGAACTGAATGAAACTTGCAACATTCGATTCCCCAGAATTTTTAATATGAAATATGATTCTATGCGGGCAAAAAATTCAGCGGCGATTGTAGTTACATGGATACCAAATCAAAAAAACACATATTCAGGGGTAAATGGGGCAAAATAGACCATTTCCCGGGCTAGGCGCAGGGTGAAAATGGCACCATTCAATTTTTCAGTGTTTTTCACGCACGATATGGTCCTTTTCATGTAGAAAATTCAGCGGCGATTGTAGATATACACGGTGTTCAATAAGTTCGAATACAAGTTTTCATCATTGCGTAGGTATGCGCCATGTACATATTCTGCATTGGTATTGGTGTCAGCTTTAGCTTCATTCATACGCTACCGAATGTGCGCGGTGTTGACATTCTGTTAGTTGTTGTTTGTTTGTTACGCGCGATGAAAGAGTATCGGGACTTCGTAATTAAGCGTTTTTGAACGGTGAGCGACCCGGCGATATATTCCGGCTGCTGAAATCGCATGGGGTCAAGCGGAACTTTGTCTACACGACCATCAGGCGATACCGGGAGACGTCCTCGACCAATGACCGTGCGAGATCCGGTCGGCCGCGTTCAGCGAGGACGCCACGGGTCATCAAGATCGTGAGGGAGCGAATTCGGCGCAAAAAGAACCGCTCAATCCGGAAAACGGCTGCAGATCTCAACGTTTCCATTGGAACCGCTCACACCATACTCACCAAGGACCTTGGTTTCAGGCCTTACAAAAAACGTAAGGTCCATGGCGTTTCGGAGGCTACCAGCAAAAAGCGGTTGGATCGAGCTAAGAGGATCCTCTCTCGGCACGCTGGTCAGGAGTTTGTTTTTTCGGACGAGAAACTGTTCGTGCTGCAGCAGCCGCACAATGTGCAAAATGACCGGGTGTGGGCGCCATCGAGGGACAGCATTCCTGAATCCAATATAAACATCCCTCGGTTCCAAAGTGCCGCGTCGGTGATGGTTTGGGGGGCAGTATGCAAACGTGGTAAGCTACCCTTGGTGTTTATTGAAAAAAACGTCAAAATCAACGCGGCGTACTACAAAACTGAGGTTTTGGAAAAGGTTGTTGCCCCCAGTCTCCGAAGCCTCTACGGCGATGAGCACTACGTGTTCCAGCAGGACGGTGCACCAGCCCATACGGCAAATATGGTTCAAGCCTGGTGTCGGGACAATTTAACCGACTTTCTGAACAAAACTTTGTGGCCTCCCAGCTCCCCGGACTTGAATCCTCTCGACTTTTTTGTTTGGTCCTATATGATGGCGAAGCTGAACGAATACAAGGTCAGCACTTTGGATCATTTCAAGACGGTAATTCTCAAAATCTGGGACGAAATGCCCATGCAGTCCGTGCGTGCCGCCTGCGACGCGTTTGAGAAACGTTTGAAGCTCGTTAAGGAGTACAAAGGGGGGGTCATTCCAAGAGAAATGTTGTAAACGTTCCTTGTAAACATAGCTTTCAATAACATAAATCCAAAAAATAAAAAACATGTTTTCATTTTTTTAACAAATTTTGAAAGTGTATCCGAACTTATTGAACACCGTGTATAAAAAAACTAAAAACCCCAAAAATAAGTTTAATATGAAAAAGGACAGTTTCCCGATTCTGTAACTAAACGAAAACCACACCATTCGATTTCTTAGAATAAAAAACCTTTCACGTAAGGTAGGCTGTTTTCAGCCAAAAACTTTGGCAGCGATTGTAGCTGAAAGGCTACGAACAAGAAAACCTCAAATTAATGGGGAAATTGGGCAAAATAGGCCACTTTCCGAGCTCGAAACTGATTGAAACCTGCACCATTCGATTCCCAAGAGTTTTTAATATACAATATGCTTCTATGTGGGCAAGAAATTCAGCGGCATTTTTAGTTATATGGGTGCGAACTCAAAAAGACACATTTTTAGGGGTAAATGGGGTAAAATTGCCAATCCAGCAGCCTCTCAATTGGGTCCGTTTTTTCCCACTGTGCGCTGTTATATCGACCTTATTTGATGCTGAACGCCAATTCGCATTGAAGTGTTTTTCACTTCCAACTATTTTCTTAATTCTGTTGAGGTTTCTCTTTACGGTTGCCCAATATTTTTCAATTGGCGCAGTTCCGGCGAGTTGGGCGATTTTTTTCTTCCTGGGTGCGATTTGCACACTATTGGCGGTAAACCATTCCTGAGACATTTTTCCGTAGTGGCAAAAAGCGAGGTCTGGCCAAAACAGCACGGAACAACTATGTTTCTTCAAGAAAGGCAATAAGCGTTTTTGCAAGCATTCCTTTACATAAATATCTTGGTTGGCAGTGCCAGTTGTCAAGAAACTTTCGCTTTTTAGCACACAGGTGCAAATCGCCTGCCAAACCAAGTATTTTTTCGGGATCTTTGAAATTTTCTCTGCTTAAACTTATCTTAAACCTTTTTTCCGGTAGTCGTACAACACTCTTGAACTAGGAGCTGCTTGAAATCAACCTTGACGTATGTTTCATCGTCTATTACGACGCAATCAAGCTTGGTCAACACACTCATGTACAACTTACGCGCTCTTCCTTTGGCTGTTGTGTTTTGCTTATCATCTCAGTTTGGTGTCACTGTTATTTTGTATGTTGACAGCCCGGCTCGTTTCTTCCCTCTTTGCACTGTTCTGTGGGACTTTCCCAATTTGTTTCCGATATCTCCGATGGAAAGGTTGGGATTGCGTTTGAAAATGCTGGCCACTACTTTTCCGGGCGCCGCGGCTTCCTGGTTTAGGTTTCTTCCTGATCCCGGCTTCTTGGCAGTCGTCAGACGTTCTCTGAACACTTTTATAACATTCGTCACGGTTGATCTGGCAATATTAAGTGATTTTGCCAAGTCGGCGTGGAAATAATTTGGATTTTGCCTATGCGCGTGCGAAATTTTGATTCTGCTCTTCGACGCCGTTTTGACAACTGAATAGAAAATGGTAATAACAAAATAGATTCAACATTCCGTACGCATACACCCACAAAATGAGGGTGTTCAAGTTTTTTCAATACACGATTTAAAAAAAAAAACTACGCCATATTTGAGTCGACCAAGTTTTGACCGTTCCATCCTTTGGCGTTCTGTTTTGACGACTCCATCGCTAAGGTAAAAACATGTTGCGGTTTTGGCATGTTTAAGATGATGACGCCGCTGCTCCAGGGTCAGTTCCTTGAATTGACGACATAGTTCAGGATCTTCTAAGAGCATCATCCTTCCACTGGAGTACTTCAGAGTTCCTGAGAATCAGCTTTCAGGTTAAAAGCTCGAATGCATTATACTGACGCTTTGAAAAGTGCATTCGGTTGTTTCGGGTTTTTCCTAAAGGGTGGAACGGAAAAACATTGATCGGCACAAATTTTGCGTGTTTTTTTCAATCGTGCATTCACGAAACTTGAAAACCCCTCATTTTTTTGCCATCTTCCTTCCAGTTGTCGAAATGGTGTCAAAGTAAGAGGAGCAACTTATCAAAATTTCACGATAGTTCACGATCCGTTTTCATTCTCGGGAACGCTTTTTTTCTTTGTAACCTCAGACTTATTTTTGTTGACAGTGTATTTATTTAATTTTATTTTCATGTGCTGCATTAAAACATCGAAATTGTTTTATTGCAAATGTGTGAAAATGTACGACAAAGAAGACATTACGAGTTTGATGCTCACCCAGAAGATTGCCAAGGTGGAAGGATGTCTACAGTTTATCGCACCAAAAAGTCTCTACAGGATGGTCCTAGCTGGGGAACTGGAGGTTCGCGGTTTGCACGTGCGCTAAACGTTATTAAAACTATCCGTGCAAAGATTTCCCGGTACGTTTCATCAGAAAACTTGCCAAGGAAGCCAACATTTCTGAAAAATCGATGCGAAAATCATCAAACAAGACTTGTGCGCATCTTCCAGAGCTAGAGAGAAATGCCACTTGGTTACGGAGCAAGTAAACGAACTACGAGAGACTCGTTTGAAGAGATTGAAAAAAAAGATAAACCTGTTCTTCAACGAAAAGCTGTTAAGTATCGATGCTATGTCCAACAGTCGTACAGACCGGTTCATTTCACCGAAAAAACTTGAGAGTGTTCCTCTTGAATAATGGAATGGCCGCAGATCGGATTTATTGTACTACTACTTGAAAATACGTCTTTACTTGATGACAGACAAACTTGGAAGGAACTTTATAACAATACTATTTAAAGGGTGTTCCGATCCAAATTTGGTCAAACAGTAATGTGTGTGAGTCGATCAAAGTTTTTATCAACAAGTCAAATTCTTTTTCTTTTTCAAGTTCAGTTAAAACAGAACACAGGAGATATATTCAGCTAAGCTTCCTTTTAACCGAATGCGAATTGCCGGGTCTTTAGTTTAACACCTGCCATAAGATTTTGTACAGTCTCCTTGTTCACTTTATTCACCGCAGAACGCCGGTTTGCGTTGAACTGTTTCTCGCTCACAGCAGCTTTTTGAGTCTTCTTAAGGTTCCGCTTGACGATGGCCCAATATTGTTCGATTGGGCGGAGCTCTGGCGTGTTGGAAGGGTTCTTGTCCTTGGGCACCACTTGAACGTTGTTGGCAGCATACCACTCCATGGCCTTTTTTCCGTAATGGCAAGATGCCAAATCCGGCCAAAATAGAACGGAACAATTGTGTCGCTTCAGGAAAGGCAGTAGACGTTTTTGTAGGCACTCGCTCAGATAAATTTCCTGGTTGACGGTTCCGGTCGCAATGTAAACGTTGCTCTTCAAGCCACAGGTACAGATGGCCTGCCACACCAGATATTTCTTCGCAAACTTTGACAGTTTAATGTGCTTGAAAATATCTGCCACCTTTCCCCGTCCGGTTGCCGTATAAAATTCCTGTCCAGGAAGCTGTTTAAAGTCTGCCTTGACGTAAGTTTCATCGTCCTGTACCACGCAATCAAACTTCGTCAGCATCGTCGTGTACAACTTTTGCGATCGTGCTTTGGCCGACGTGTTTTGTTTATCGTCGCGATTTGGAGTCACAACTTTCTTGTAAGTCGACAGTCCAGCTCGTTTTTTAGCTCTATCCACGGTTGAAGGCGCCACTCCCAGCTTCTTTGCGACATCTTGGACGGAGAGGTTGGGGTTCCGCTCGAAACAGCGGGCAACTCTTTTGTCGTCGCTGTGGCCTCCGGCTTTCGATTTCCCCCCGATCCAGCTTTCCTGGCTGTCGACAAACGTTCACCGAACACTTTTAATACGTTGGTAACAGTTGATTTAGCCACATTCAACAATTTCGCCAACTTGGCGTGAGAGTAGTTTGGATTTTCGCCATGCACGTGCAAAATTTTGATGCGTTGCTTCTCTTCCTTCGACGACATTTTGATAACTGAAGTGCTAATCTCAAAATCAAAATAGAGGCATGATGCTACACGCACACATCTTCAAAATGAGGGGTGTGCAAAATTTTTTAATGCACGATGAAAGAAAATGCGTCAAGTTTAAGTCGACCAAATTTTGATCGAAACACCCTTTAAGCACTTTATCTTCGCGTTATTTAATCATCACCTTTGTATGGGTCCCATCTCATTGTTCTGGGCAATGAGAAAGCGGACTCTAAAGGTATGTCCATTTAGAATCCGGAATAATAAAATCATCTGTATCTCGGTTACGGCTGACGTACAAATAAGTTCAATACATCAAAACAAAGGTAATTCACTGTACTCTGAGGAAAAAATATCAATACAAATCATTTCTCTTCGTTTCTAATGAAATTTCTAATTTTCTTCTGTATTCCTCCCATCAAACGCTGCACACGTCCGGAGTCAACTTCCTTGGCACATTTGTTCCACATTTTGGTCATCTGAGTCGCGTCCCGAGCCGCTCTTCCGCTTTTCTTAAGCTTCCGCCTCATTATTGCCCAAAAGCTCGCGATGAGCCGGAACTGCGGGGAGTTGGGTGGATTTATGTTTTTATGGATGAAATCTACGTTATTATCGCGGTACCACTGGATGACTTCCCAGGTCTAGTGGCAACTCGCCAAATCTGGCCAATACCTCACGGGACCTTTATGGGCTTTAATGAAAGGTAGTACGCGGTTTTTGAGGCATTCTTCCTTGTACAGCTTCGAGTCCATCGTCTTATTCGTCACGAACACTTTGGTCTTTGCTCTGCAGATGCATATCACTTGCAAAATCAGCAGTTTTTTGGCAAATTTGTCCATAAAAGCAAACTTAAACTTCGCAGGAACATCTCCTCGTGCCGTCGCCATGTAGAATTTTTGGCCAGGAAGCTGTCCGAAATCCATTTTGACGTAGATTTCATCGTCGATGAGCAGGCATCCTTGGTACTTCGTCAAAACCTGCTGGTACAATTTATGAGCTCGAGTTTTAGTGACGAACGTTCTGTTTGGTTGCTTGCTGGCTCGATAAGAACGATATCTTGCTCGCAAACGAATTCTTCGAACGGTACTGTGAGCAGCAGTGTATTTTTGTGCGATTTCATTATCTGATAGTCCAGGGTTTGCTCTGACGGTTCTCAACACCTTCTCGTTCAGCTTGCGGTCATATGTTTCACTACGACGCTTACCTTGAGGCACTCGATCCACGCTCTTTCGCCCCTTGAAACGATTGAGCACATCATACACGGTTGATTTGACTATTTTCAACGTTTTTGCGATTTTTATTGCGGACCACGTTGGATTATCAACGTGGGTGTGCAGAATTTTTTCTCTCCTCTCGGCTTCCATCTGGAATAACTTTTGACTCACTGCACGAAACACCGTGAAATTTATACCACAGAAATTAGGCGCTTAGGTTAACAAACCGCTGTAAAATAATTCTTGCAGCGGTCACTTTCCGTGCCGCTGCAACACAATAAGTGATTCCGGATTCTAACTGGACAAAACTTTATATTGTGAAATTTTACAACAAAAGATAAAATTAGTTACTTATTTGATACCTAGATGGTGATGATCGGATTGAAGCATATTGCGTTGCTTCTTAAGTTCTTAAGATAAAAAAGTTTTCAAATCCTTCAACAATTTTGCTACGCTAACGTGAGTGAATGGATGAGGGGGGGGGGGGGGGGGGGGGGGGGTAGTACTGCCTTCAATGGTACCTACAAGATGAGCACATGACCCCCTTATATTAAATATGAGACACGGCGGGAAAATATCTTAGAAATTTACATCGGTTTCAGAACGATGATTCCTCAATTTCCAACTACCAACAAATTACCAACTTTTTAATTACGACTGAGTTTTTATCTCAGTGCACCCGACATCGCCATAAACTACGGCTTCCTTTTATTTCTATGTAAATCCAGTTGATTCCAACCATACCATTATATGTGCTCCGCTAGAGGAGGAATCAATCTAAGAAGCTTCTCCGACATGGCAAAATAAGGTATCTCTAGCCCTCTTTCTATTCCGTGCCAGAGATTTTCCACCATTCTTCGCCGTTCTTTCCCCTCGTTTTTCCAATCTGTGTACCGACGGGGGCATCATCATCATCCTCATCTTGAAGCGATACCAGGGGGAGGATTTGCCCGGATTGAAGTCTGTGGATGGAGGCAGACTAGAAAAAGGTTTGGATAGAGTTTTCCCGAAGGGCAGGGGGTTTGTGATTGTTATGATGATGAAAATGATGTTAATGTGATGTAAACGATGTGATGTCCCGCATAATGGAGAGCATTGTTAGATGGTGGTTTGGCGCAAAGATGGATTTCGTTCCGTGAAAAAGATGAAGTTCTGCTGGAAACTATGTTGGCTGTCGTGGATGGAATACGGTCTGAAAACCATATCATTTCCCGTGCAAGATTACAGGTACACAAATAGAGGAAGTTGTCGGAAAAGTTTTGAAATTGAATATGCTACTTTTGAGATTACGTGAGCTGGCAGAGAAAAGTTTCACGCTTTGAGAAATGTGGAATCGTTCGAAAAACCCCTGGGAAGGAAGCCGGGAAAGATCTATCGCTTTGATTTTCACCGTCTATTTTCACTCCAAATTACTTCTCCAGTTCATTTCTGAAGCCATCAAGTGTTTTTCCTCAATCGAAAAAAAAAATCAGCAAAACACTCCTATCAATCACCCTAGCGCCGAGACTCACTTCCTCAAGTGTCTGCGTCGATCGACATCCACTCCCCACCGTAGGTCATTAATTTCCTTGCCAACGACGCCACTGCCAATGCCATCACGGCCCCCCACCCCATCCACCGCCCTCTTTTGCCGCCAATGAACCGACGAAACTGCCATTAAGTAATAAATCGACTTTTGGCACCGACGCCACCACCGCCGCGTTCTCACGTGAAAGCGTATGCCTAAATAAAATATGACGACGCAACATGTATAGCGACGACGATGACGCTTTCGTCAATTCTTTCGCCGCCGCCGACGACGACGACGACGGTTTATTTTTCTAAAGGTAAAATTGGATGAAAAAAGAAAAACAAACTTTTCCGATTACAACTCCATTTCGAGCGGTCGCTGCCTGCTACCGTCACATGTGAGGAGGAGCATACAGGGCCGGAAATATCCATTCGGCGAGCGAACAAACGAACGAACGACCGAACGAGCATTAACACACACTCCGGGGGGATTGTTGTTAAATTTTCAATGAAGAAAATAAACACCAACTCGAGGAACCCACGTGCGAGTGGATCGGTAAAAATAACCTGACTGCGTCTCACGGCCACCTAGACGAGGGGGAATGGGGGAACATCTCTCCGGAGAGTAATTGACTCTTTCCTGTGGGTGTGTTATTTTTAACCGACCGGAAGCTGATACACGTGTTTCAGCAGTAGTTCGGGGAGGAGGAAGGTCGATTGTTTGGGATTTGATGTCCTTTCGTTTCGGACATGGATTTGAACTGTGCAAGGTATGTTTTTCTAGAACGAGTTGAACGTAACTGTTTTTAACTGTTGTTTACGTTAAAATTTGAAACAAAATAAGTGTAATTCGTAGCTCAGGCAAGCTTCTACCTGACACTTTCTCGAGTCATATAGAGACAGCTATTGCTAGCGAAGGCTGAGTAATGATAACGAAACAAAAATAGAGTGTCAGAGTTTCTGTTTTTTTGGTACAGACAATTGCATAAGTTTCATACGATTTTATGTTGAACTTCACAAACACAATTTTCCATGTTGGTCAATCCCAACTCATGAAAATTTGAATCTTCAGCATAAATTCTAGTACTCTTTGACTTGATTTACATTAACCATGTGTCTGAGGCTGACAAGCTACTTCAGTTTCGATTTTTGAAATCAATTTATTCCAAAATTCATTTGGTGAGTTCGTTCTTTTTTATAAATATTTACGTCATATTTAAAACATACATCAAAAATTTCTGGTGATTGACTATTGACTTTTAAAAACCGACTTAAGTAAGGACGGGGAGAGTAAAGTGGTCACCTTCCTAAAGTTTCACACGATTTTACAAAATTGTATGTTCAACATCACAAGCACAACACATTTTTTTCATGTTGGTAAATCACAAGCCAAGCGACTTTGAATTTCCAACATAAATTCTTTTACGCTTCGAGTTGAATTACTGTTACTGGCTAGCCTGATGGGCTAGCTTCAAGAATGCCCCTAACCTCTGGTCTAAGCCACGGAGGTCGTCTGGAGTGGGCTACACTCGCCTCTTTTGTCTCAAGGTCGGCTCTTCACTGTCGTCACTGATCAGGACAAAACACCACTCAATTCCTTTTAATTATCTTTCATTAATTTACTCACTCGATGTGTGTGTATGTGTGTGTAGTGTGGTCGTGTGGCTGGCCAGTGATAACGGGATTCTGCTACGGTGGGGTTTCTCGGCGGCGGTGTCGCTGCTCGGGCTTCGATCGCCTGATCAAGGGTGGCTTGGTGGATGCGCTCGGCTCGTCGCCCCACGGGTGTCACGGCGGGTTTTGGGATTACGTACCCGGGATAATCGCAGCTTTGCCCGACGGCTGTCGTGGCGTGGTTTCTGATCCTGTTCAAGGGTGGATTGGGGTGGTTACTCGTCGCCCGATGGACGTCACGGCGTGGCTCGATCGGATGATCAGCGTCGCTTGGAATCCACTGGCACGTGCGTTTCCCCAGCGAACAATGGACGCTTGCGGAATTGATGCAGGTGACAACAGACCCTCGCACTTATTGAAAGGCTTGACAATGGCGGTAGTCAACCGGTAATGCCTTTTTAGCCCGTAATTAATGAGTCCGGTGGGGATTTAAGAGGTGGTCTTAGGGTTGAGAATTTGCTACTGGGTTTGGTGGATATTAGCAGCATACCTGACTACTATTTAGCAATAGCTATTTGTAGGTTCTTTTTCTCACTTCACTATTTACGAAAAGTATGGCTTTGCCAATATAATTAATTAGCTCCAATCACTTCTAGCTTTAAGATTTTAGCTCTGCTTAGCAAGACAGCTGAAGTAGAAAAGACCTTCCGATTGTTCTTGTCCCAGTAGCTTCCCTTGTAACCCGAGAACGTCTCCTCCTCTTGCCCAAATGTCCACCACCCCTCGTCCATATCCTTCTTTCAATTTCAATGCCCACCTTATCCTTACTCCTTCCCGTTACGTGTTTTGGTGTGTATTGATTTGTGGAAGTGAGTGTGGGAGTGAATCTTCTTACCTAGATTATATAATTATTTCAATTAAGACAAACTTGTATACAAGTGACTGTTATACAGTTTGAACGCATTCATGACGAACTCCACTATTCGTATTTCTCGCTCTCTTAAATATCTCCTGCTTTTCTCGCTCGGGACTGGCTTAGTAGGGTAGAGGAGCCAAAACGGTGACATTACACAACTCCGAACATGCTGACGATCTATTTTAACCGATTCAATGAGGATTCAATGGCATATATGATCCAAGATTAAAATTTGCTATCAAAATTCGGCTTTTAGAGCTACAGAGTCACTTTGTTCTGCAAACATCTTCAAAAATAACTCTTTTAACTAGGAAAAATATTTAACAGATATTGTTACGGACACAATGATGATCTAGATCATTCAAACTGTCCTCAGATCTTCAGATCTTAGTGTTGTACATGTTGTACATCGACAAGGAGGTTTAGAGTGTTTTGATCGCACTTCTTAGCTGTTAAAGTTACAAGGAAACTCTTAACACTAGACATATTACAGTATTCTCAGAATATATACGGTACTCCAAACTATTCTCGAGTTCAGATCTTGATGTTTTGTATGATCAACAAGGCGAATCACGAGCTCTTCATCTTACACATGAGATGCAAAAGCACTCCAAACTATTCTTGAGTTTAGATCTGGATGTTTTGCATGACCAACAAAGCGATTTACGAGGTCTCCATCGTACTTAAAGACTGTATTCGATGAAATTTGGACACACGCAATTGTTCGTAACTTTTTAGCGTGTGGGTAAAAATTATTGAAATTTTAACTGAATGTATTTCATTGTGTTGTGTCAATTGTGTAATGAGTTTCGTGAAAATCAGTCGAGTGATTTCAGTGATGGCTTCGAATGAAGAAATAGTGAGCCAACAAATTTTGGGCTCTCACTTCGAAAACCCAAACGCTTCTCATCGATGGATCGGGAAACAGTTCGGAATCGCACATGCAACCGTATCTCATGTGATCAAAACGTTCAAGGACCGTAAGACAACCAAGCGGAAAAATGGTAGTGGCAAAAAACGTGGCACATCAAATCCGGAGAAGGCCAGGATGGGACCGTCAACGGACAAATCTACAAGGACGAATGCCTCCAAAAACGACGTCTGCACTTCTTGAGATCTCACGATGGCCCGACACTGTTTTGGCCGGATTTGGCATCTTGCTTACACTGCTACAAAGATAATAATGTAGTTTTTGTAACAAAAGACGTCAACCCTCCAAACACTCCGGAACTTCGCCAAATTGAAAAATTTTGGGCAATCATGAAGGCAAAGCTCGTTAAAACTCCAAAACTGATAGAAAATGAACTTGAACTAAAGAAAGTGTGGTTAAAGTAAGTAAGCACGTCGGTCCTATCATTGCCTAAAATTTGATGAAAGGGGTCAAGGCAAAGGTGCGGGCATTTGGGTTGGAAGAAGGGATTCAATAAACCAATGATGTCAAAACTTAACCATTTAGTAGTACTTCATTTCCAGAAAGTTTCAAAAGAATCGGGCTCAAGGAAAAATTTTGGTGACCTATTTTGTGTGTCCAAATTTCATCGAATACAGTCTTTAATGTTACACGAACTCTTTGTTCACGTTCCCCGACTTTTTACAAACATGAATGAAGTCTCGTGTAAAATTCATAATTTCTAAGTGTGTAGGTTTATTCCGAAGCAATATCTCAGAAGCCTAACAATTTTTTTTGACTGCTTTTTCAAAACAAAAGAAGCGTTCCAAGCGAAGCTTTGTTTTATACCGTCACCAGTACAAGGATAGACACCAGTTAAATTCGTCACCAGGTAGAATAAAGATAAAAACCGTGGAACGGAATAGGGCCCTAGTAAGCCATACTATAGACTGTTTTAAAAAAATTAAATACACATTCTTTCTCCAATAAAAAAGACCATACTGTGATTTTTGATTATTTTATTCTCAAACATAGTAAATAACAATGTTTTCTTTCCATCCTCATTTCAATTTGCTTGATTTTTCGTAGTATAGGCGAGTTCTCTAACTTTTCCATTATCACTACTCATAAGCTTCTGCAAAAGATTGTAGGCTTGTTATGCTGTTTGATCAAGGGCAGCAACCGTTTTTGCAGACACTTCTTCACGTATATTTGACCATTCTTTGTGTCTGTCGTAATGAATGGACGAGATATTTTCCAATCCGCATATGGCCTGCACACCATTACCTTCTTGCCGAATTTTTCGGTGTAAATAGCTTTCAATGATCCAGGAACGTCCTTTCCCTTCGGCGAGGTATGACACTGTGGTCCCGGCAGAGTTTTATAATCGAGTTTCATGAAGGTTCCATCGTCCATGATAACACAGACCGATTTTTCGGTCAGCAGTTTGTCGTACAGCGTTCGAGCCCTCGGTTTCACAGATTCAGCCTGTTTGGTGCGTCGTTTTGGCTGTTTATGCTTCCAACGAGTCTCCAGGCGCATTATCTCCTAGGCGCACATAGCATTAGTCGCCGAATTATTTTGCTTTTTCATCACATCTCGGACTAATGCTGAAGGATGACGCTTGAAATTGTCGCTTACCTTTTCTGTCGATTGTAGGGTCAGCGGGACCGGATTTTCTAATTCTGTCTCGGGGAATCTACGAAAGAGCACTGTTGATGATACTTCCGTAATGCGATTTGAACTACTCCGACGCTCACACCCCTTTCCTTAGCCAGTTTTCTGATCGAAAGACCACTGACGGACTATCCGTTTTCTTTGCTCGGGAGAAAAACCACGCATTTTCCAACTTCCGTGCGAAAAATTGAAAAAAAAAATGACAACATCAGTTCACTTTGGATGTAAACAACAAGCCGCATTGACATTAACATTGACGGTTAAACATTAGTGTATTTATAATTATGTGTAATGTCTGTTTGTCTGTGATATAAATATTAATAAATAAACGGAGATGGCTTAATATAAAAATATGAACATTTTCAAAACAAAAAACTCGCATTGTTACGCTCTTTGATGGTAATTGTTGATGCTGCGGATCGAAAATTATGCAGAAAAAATACAAAACTAAAGTACGTGTGTATCACTCACCAAAATTTAAATAGAACAAACTGTTCACTCTGTAAAATGTCAAAAACCTAAATAGGAAAACTAGCTAATGGCTTATCAAATATTAAACCAAAGACTGAATAACGTTAAGTGGATCACTTGAAATGTAAAAATATTGGATCACAACCTGAAAATTGAAATAAAATGGAAATTAATGTAAATGTAAAATGTGTGTATCACTCAGAAGTAATCCAACCGCCACCAAGTGAGCATCCAAACAGGAAATACAACTAGCAGGATTCGACAACAGCAGTAGTTGCCTTCAGTGGTTACCGAAACAACCCCTTAAAGTTAATTGTAGTGAAGACAGTGGAATAAATGTTAGTAGAGCATCAAAAGAAATTGTTTCTCTATCTTGCCCACGTGTTGAGTTGCGTCACGAACGGTCTTTCTCAAGGCCACAGAGTTGATTGGTAGTGACACACAAAAACCTTGGCTCGGTGTTAGCGTTCCGATATCCAGTCCACCACTTTTCCTGATGGTATTATGTTCATGGCCGAACAGATAGATTTTAGTTTTTAAATTAAATCTTCCGAAGACATCATCTGTCTAAGGTTAATGGTTTTCGAGTTATCAATTTTTGTCGCTAAATTTGTCCATTCGTACCATAGTGCAGGGATAGGATTGACCCAAAAAACTGCAAATAACGAACAAACGATCGTGTAAAGCATACTTGTAATAGGATTAAGTACTTATGCAACTGTCATAAATATGCGACTCACGACAGTAAGGAGTTCCATTGACTACGAAGAACGCAATCTTACTAATACAGCTGTGAACTATAGAGACTATAAGTTCCATAGACAAGAGGCAGCAAATTGAGTAGCCAAACGAACTTTTTTTTTTGGACGTAGGACTACGTCTTTGTTTTCTATATAGGGATACAATATAAAAAAAAAACCTATTGTAACCGTCACGAAAAACGGTCAGGTTGTAAGCGTTAATATCTCAGTCGTTTCTCCAAACATTATTTACAATTTGATCGGAAATATCTCTACGCGTCAATAACAACATTTAAAACTGTTGATTATCATCATTAAACTATCAAAAATAACGCAAATATAAGGTGATGTCTTATCACAGACTTCAAATGTAGGTAAGGGAGATCTCATATGCAGCAGAGAACGATATAAAAGGAGCACTTCTTACAAGTCTTTTTATACTTCATTCCAGTTCGAACAAGCGACACGTACGGTCGTGTTTTTCGCTCTCTCGTAAAAAAGTTTTTCCCGTTTTCCCCCCCTCGTCCGATTTCTCGCGATTGCGCGTCCGGTTCGTGATCTATCGCCAGCGCTTGCTAAGTTATTAGCGGTAGTAAGCCAGAAGAAAGTATTGCAAGGTTGTGAAATTGTTTCCACTCGACCTGTTGCCGTGGCAATGGGTCGAAAAATCAACACGTGGTGACATCCACGCCAGCGACATCAGCTCCTGAAGCCATACCGAAACCAAGCAGCAGCAAGCGTCTGCGGCATGACGACACCGGACCATTGGACCCCAACGCCCGGCTACTAGCGAGCAATCGGTTTGCTACGCTCCCGGTACAGGAGATACCGAAAAAGGCGAAGATTCCGCCGCTTTTCACCACGTCAAGAAACATCGCTGCCCTAAGGACGGAGCTTGCAGCGATTAAAGTTAATCCGCTGTACAAGCTGTGCAGTACGGGCACAAAGATAATGTGCTCGACGGAGGCTGACTACCGTGCTGTTGGCGCTCACCTAATCGCCAAGCAACACGAATTCTACACCCACGACGCACCCGGAAACAAGCCGCTGAAGGTGATTCTGCGTGGCCTTCCAGAATTCACTCCGGAGGAAATAGTCACTGAGCTGCATGCGGCGGCTCTGAAACCAGTGAAGGTGTTCCCAATTAGACGTCAAGAACAGGGAAACCATCGGGACCAACTCTATCTGGTCCACTTGGAGAAGGGTTCCGTCACGATGGCGGACCTGTTGAAAACACGGGCCCTTTTCAACGTCATTATCGAGTGGGACCGGTATCGCCCGAGGCAACACGACGTGACACAGTGCGGCAAGTGTCTGAAGTTCGGTCATGGGACCCGAAACTGCCACATGAAACCCCGGTGTGGAAAGTGTGCCGGACCGCACACAACCATGGATTGCGCCCCGATGGATGAAGGTGCCCCATCAAAGTGCGCCAACTGTGGCGCTAACCACGAAGGCAGCAACCGTGCTTGTCCAAAACGAGCGGAGTATTTGGCCATCCGCAAGAAGGCGTCCACCAAGTCTCGGCCTGGACAACGCCGCCCGCCACCTCGAATAGACCAAGAAAATTTCCCGACGCTCCGGTACCAAGTGCCGAACCTGCCGCCAGTTCCATTAAACTATCGCCATGCAAACCGCCCGTCAGCATCCGTTCAGCAACGATTTGCGGCAGCCGCCGACGCCCCCATGCCAGCTCCTCCTCCAGGCTGGTACAATCCGAGTTGTAGTTCCTTCACGCAACCACCTACCGATGGACAGCTCTATGACACGGAGCAAATGGTCGAATTCGTCCAAGAGCTCTACCGCCAACTACGTTCCTGCCGCTCGAAGGAGGAACAGCTCAAAGCCGCCACATCCGTGACGATGAAATTTATTTTCAAGTATGGACCGTAATCGCACCATCAGCATCCTCAATTGGAATGCTTGTTCCATCCGGAACAAAACAATTGAGCTCGGTGACTTCCTTAACAGGAAGGTCATCGACATCGCCATCGTCACCGAGACACATCTCAAACCGGAACACAACATTTTCATCCCCGGATACCGGATTATGCGACTTGATCGTAGTGGCTCTAGTGGAGGAGGAGTTGCGATCGCCCTGCGCTACAACATCAACTGTCATCTGCTCCCGAGTTTTGAGCTGCAGTCTATTGAAGCCATCGGAATCAAGGTCGAAACTGCCTTCGGCCCCATCACCATCATCGCGGCCTATTGTCCCAAGCAAGCTAGCACCGCTAACGGAACAACAACGGTCCTACGGAACGACATTCGCAAGCTAACTCGGAGGCAGGAGCAGTTTATCATCGCCAACGACCTAAATGCGAAACACGAAATCTGGGGTAACACCCGGCGAAACCGGAACGGAATAATTTTGCAGGAAGACCTGGAAGAGGGACATTACACCGTCCTGGGCCCGGATACTCCCACCCGGTTGAGCAGATCCGGAGTACATTCGACAATCGACATCTTCCTCACCAACATGGGAAACAACATCGCCCAGCCGGTAGTACACCAGGAGCTCAGCTCGGACCACTATCCAGTGGTGGCCGAAGTTGGGTCCTCGGTCAACTGGCATCGGATCACCAGACGGAACTACCATCGTGCCAGATGGGAGAAATTCCGACAACATGTCGACGACACCGTCGATTTTACCGTGCACCTCGAGTCAACTGATGACATCGATCGGCAGCTGCAGAGCATCGAGCAAGCAATCTCCCAGGCCCGGGAGCAACATGTACCGGTGATTGATCAGGTGAACAACTCTGTAACCATTGATAGACCCACTAAAGATTTAATACAATTGCGCAACGCCATCCGAAGGCAATACCAGCGAACTGGTCTGCCTACCTTAAAAACACATTGCAATCGGATAACAAAAATTATCAAGACCAGAATGGTGGACCTTAAAAATAACAATTTTTCCGACAAGATCCGCTCTCTCCCAGATTGTGCAAAGCCGTTCTGGAAGTTGACCAAAATTTTGAAAACTAAGCCAAGGCCCATTCCACCGTTGATCCCACTAGATAGCAATGGCTCTAGGGATCGCTTGATAACTCCTGCAGAGAAGGCTGCTGAGATAAGTCAACACTTCTTCAGCTCCCACAACCTCGGACAAAACATCGTCAGTCCACACGAAGCTGCCGTTAGCGCGCTTATAAACAACATCCATATAAGTCCCAACGATTTCACAGAGGAGTTGGAGATCTCAGCTGACGAATTGTTGACTTATATCAAAAGCTCAAAGAACATGAAGGCCCCAGGTTTCGATAACATCATGAACTTGGAGCTCAAGCAATTGAGCCCCCAGTTCTATAACCATCTGGCGATGGTTTTCAACCAATGCCTCCGACTTGGCTACTTCCCCTCGTGTTGGAAGTCAGCCAAAGTCATTCCCATCCAGAAACCTGGGAAAGATCCTTCATGTTCCAAGAGCTATAGGCCCATCAGCCTTCTCTCAGGAGTATCAAAACTGTTTGAGAAAGCGATCCACCGTCGGCTTCTCTCGTCTGCAGACGAGCTGAGCTCGACGAGCAGTTCGGATTCCGACGTGGTCGCTCAACAGTGCACCAACTTAACCGAGTAACCAACATCCTCAGGCGGAACAAGTCAGTGGCGAAATCATCTGTCATGGCACTTCTCGATATCGAGAAGGCCTTCGATAATGTGTGGCATGATGGCCTGGTGTACAAGCTAAAACAATACAATCTTCCCATCTTCCTGGTGAAGATAATTAAAAATTACCTGTCGGACAGGACATTCCGTGTTTCGTTGCAAAGTGCAGTTTCCGATGCACAGGAGATTTCCGCCGGTGTTCCGCAGGGAAGTATACTAGGTCCACTTCTGTTCAACCTATTCACCTCGGACATACCCCCGCTCCCTGAAAATGGATCTCTGTCGTTGTTCGCCGATGATACCGCAGTCGTCCACAATGGTAGGGTAACAAGAGCGCTTACAGCGAAACTTCAGCGAAGCCTGAATGTCCTGTCAAAATACTTCACCGAATGGAAGATCTGTATTAACGCAGCAAAGACCCAGGTCATCCTATTCCCACACTCCAATTCTCCCAAACTTGTTCCGCCTGAGGATTGTAAAATTAGCCTAAACAACACAACGGTGGAATGGGCCAAATCAGCTGTCTATCTTGGCGTCACCATAGACAGCAAGCTTATTTTCAGGGAGCAGGTTGACAAAACTGTCACAAAGTGTAACGTTCTGTTGAAGCTACTGTACCCATTGATCAACACATTATCTACATTATCCCTGAAAAACAAGCTTGCTGTCTACAAGCAAATCATACTTCCAGTCATCGAGTACGGCATGCCAATCTGGGAGAGTTGCGCAAAAACACATCACCTGAAGCTTCAGCGTGTGCAAAATAAGTTCCTCAGGATGATCCTGAACACCCCTCCGAGGACAAGAACATCTGAGGTCCACCGTCTGGCCAAGATAAAAATGCTCGATGATCGCTTTAGTGAGTCTATCAATCGGTACAGGGCACGCTGCCTGACATCGGATCACCAGATCATTCGGAATCTGGTTCCCCACCCCTAGGATTTTCAAATTGTAGTTGTAGTTATAGACTAAGTAGGTTATCAAATTTTAACAAACAATGCCCCAAGGGCTGATCTGAAAATTAATTTGTAACATAAAACACACTAAACACATAAAACATATAAAACACACAAAAAAAGCTGAAGAGCCCATTGGGCTAAAAGACTTGAAATTGTAAGTTAGTATATAAGATAAAGAATGATAAATAAAAACAATTTTAGTAGTAGTAGTGCAAGATTCTTCATTCACGCGGGAGCCTTGAAGCAGTTCAGAGCGGCAATAAGCGGCAAGGCAACCGTTGCTAGGCAGCCATTGGTTATGCAGTCGGTTAACCAAGCCAGTTATGAATTTGTAGCCAGCCGGTTAGTGCAACCACGACCGAAATAAGTGTGATCTAGTTGGCAGCCATCTTTCTACAGATCCAAAAAAGATCGATCAAAGAAGGACCATTTCAAATCCGTACGACCAACTTGATTTTCCCAGCTAAAGTGTTTGTTTGGATTGGAATATATCTACCATACCGTTCCAAATTCTTGTCGAAGCGCAAATATAAAGCAAGCTTATGCCAAGAGCAGCATGTCAAACAGAAATTTTTACAAATGGCGACCGTCACGAAATATTGAAACAAATGATTATAACATTGATAACACATTGCTACGTTGTCCTACGTCACTTTTTCGTACAACCTCATTGGGCTGTCCCTTGTAGTTTTTTTTTTTGTTGTTTAGCCACTCTAACATGACGTCAAAATTGTGAATGAACAGACCAAGTTGCTGGCACTAAAGAAACAAACTGAAATTAAACCAATCAGTTCCGGTTTATGTAATTTACAGTGTCTATTAAGTAAACTACTTGTCTTGAGCTTTTCTTGTTATTGTTATTCTATTGCGATGAAATTAATTTTCTTATAGATTCAATTTCCAAAATTTGTGACTAAAAAAATTAAAAGAGAGGCAATTGAATCCCAAAATACGTCGTTTCAAATTTCACCCGATGAAACAAAGAATGGTAAATTTCTAACTGAGACAGTTGTTCATAAACCCACCCCCAACGATGATGTGTAGATGATAGAGACAGCCAACATTGACTTTGATGGAGTCGCCCGGTGCCAAACCACGGCTCAGCCAGTCAATATCCAAGCGGAAAGGTTCATCCTAATGCTATCGCTTCCGCCGCACTCCCCAGTTGACGATTTTATTTATTCATGAAGAAAATTTCATCCTCACTCACTTCGTTGTCGTCGTCGGCGGTTGATGGCGTCGTCCTCGCTAGAATCGTCGTCATCGTCGTCGTCGGGATTCATTTATTAAATTATGAAAATTTCCTCTTCCAATCATACGCTTTTTCCCGAGACGTGTTGATTCCCAAGGGAGACGGGGCTCTGGAGGACCGTACAATGGGGTGAAATTGTTCCAAAAATCGTGCTTAGAATTTTTGCCATTTTCTTGTTTGCAACAGAAATTTGTGCTTTCAAAATTTTGAAGTGGCGGTGCGAAAAATGGTGTACCATTTTTGGATTTCAGCGACTTTCACCTCAATGCCTATGAACTGCATTTTCCTATGAACATAGCTTCATTCGCAATTTATCCAACCCAAACTCAAGATAACTGCGCAGAATTCACCACGCAACATTTACTTGAATCAGATGGGTGTTTTTGGATTGTCGATTAATATTATTGAATATTAACAAGATTCACATAAATCTGAGTAACTCCCTTTTTGGACCAAATTGAGCCAAAGACCACTCAATTTTGAGTCAAAAAACCTCACCAATGAAGAGATAGACTGATAGGTTTTCTTCTGGACCTAAAAAATCAACAAAGAAATTTTCCTTAAATCTTACATCTTTTGATCATTTTACAAAATTGCTTCCACGCCCTGACGAGCAGCCTTACAGCAGTAAACCAAGGCCTTGGCCATATCCTCTAGGAACGATTTTGGAATCCCTTTTTTGCTTTTTCAACCAGCTGCTTCTCGGATTTGGCCCCAACATTGTTGTAATAGATCCCGCATTTAGAGTTGTCCCAGAAATTGTCAATTGGCTGCAGTTGGGGAACGTTCGGAGAGTTCGCGTTCGTTGATAACACAGCGATGATCAAGCGTTCCATCTCTTCCAACGACTTTTTGATGAAGCTATTTCCATCCAAAATACCACATTCTTTCTCACATGGTGCTCCCGGATGATGGCGACCACTTCCGAAAGGCATTTGGTACTATTAAACTCCCCATTGACAGAAAGTCCCCAGGTCTACAACGGGAAAACCGTATTCGGGGACTTTGTTTGGGAGATATGCTTGACCTCGCTGCTCACGTTGTTAGTGAGACACGTGAAGACTGGTTCCCTGCCAGTTGTTCCGTCCAGGGTCCGATATATCTCATCGCCCGTCACCGGCATCAGAATGCGGTGAAGGAAAATCTTCTTGACCATTGTCTTCAGCCTACTGCTTTTTGAGAAAGCAAGCTTGAACCTGTACTTCTGCATATCAATGTTCATGGACTGGAAGTACTTTTTGATGGTGTGTCCGGTTGAACCGCCCTCCCGATTTAAGGCACGGACAGATTTCTCCACTTTCCCCTCGATTTTGTGCTTCAGAACTGTCGGACTGCCAGAACCAGCCTTCCTTTCGATGCTCTTTCCGTCGCTCAGCAAGGCGATGATCTTGTAGATGCCAGATCTGCTGTATCCCATAAACACGAATGGCCCCACGATGTCAAAGTCGGACTGAAAATAACAGGGGTCCTATGATTGGCTACGCAAAGGTGAATTCACCAAGCTGTAGGGTAGTTTGCCTCTCCGTTGTGCAGCCTGGGTAACGCTAAATAAACTAGAATCGGGTGTCTTCTTCCAGGTCAGGGAAGGCTCCAATCAGAGTCTATTCTCCATGTTAGAAGCGGCTGTCCTACCGTCTTGTTAGTGAACCCACGACTCTAAATACAAAAACCGAAAGTTCTGGTGGTGCCTCCTGTCCTTCTACACCTTCAACACCGATCGAAAATTACAGCAACGAATAATACTCATGGAAGAGATGTGAACCGGAACAATCGGCATGGACCTAGGCTGCGGAAAAGTTCTACCGATTGGAAACTCTGGACGTGGAACTGCCAATTTCTCAATTTCATTGGAAGTACTCACTAGCCACTAGTTCGATATCGCAGCGCTGCAGGAGGTGTGCTGGAATGGATCTACGGTGCGTACGTTTCGGGATGGTCATACCAACTACCAGACCTGCGCCAAAACACACGAGCTGGGAACAGCTTCCCTCGTGACAGGTGAGATTTAAAAGCGGGCTATTGAGTGGTGGTGGATCAACCCCGAATATGCAGGTTGAGGGTCGAAGACCAGTTCATCGATATCAGCATCATTAACGTGCACAACCCTCACCTCGGAAGTAATGATGATAACAAAGAAGAATTTTATGCGCAGCTGGAGCGTGAATACGGCTGCTGCCCAAGCCCTGACATCAGGGTCATCATTTGGGGATTCCAATGCTCCGACTGGCCCGGAGGAGGAGAATAAGCCGTGGATTGGAAATTTAAGCGCAAACTAGCTGACCAAAGAAAATGGCCGTCTACTTATCAACTTCGCTGCCTCCAAAAACGTGGCCATACGCAGAAACTTCTTCCAGCACCCCCTCCACTTTGGTACACCTGGAGGTCACCAAACCAAACGGAATCACAAATCGACTACGTTTTGATAGATGGTCGGCACTTCTCAGACATCAACGATGTCAGAACCTATCGAGGCGCCAACATCGATTCGGACCACTACATTTGACGATTAAGATGCGCCCAAAACTCGCCGTAGTGAACTACTTTCGGTCCCAATGCCTGCTACGGTACAATCTCGCTGACGTCACTGCAGACTACGCGCAAACACTTGAGACTGCACTGCTGGAAAAGGAACATCGTGAAAAAATCGTGAAAAAGTGGATCACGTCTTAGGTTACGTGGAACGAAACCGACAGAACGAGTGGTTCGACGAGGAATGTCCGCAGAGGAGAATGAAGCTCGGGAACTTACGCTGTGTCAAGCTAGCCGCCAGAGTCTTGAACGGGACAGGCAGAATTGGAGGCAGAAATTCGAACTAATAAAACGCGAAAGTTCTACCAGATACTCAAGGCACTCCGCAAAGGCATGTGCAGGGATAAGAATGTGAGTATTCTTTTGGACGATTGACCAAAAGGTGAAGGCTGCACTTAGATGAACATCTGAATGAAGTACAGGAAGAGAACCAAGACAGCGAAGGAAGTGTCGTCGGTGATACAGCACCCTCGACGATAGATGAAGTTAAAGATGCCATCAAGCAGCAGAAGAGCAACAAATGGGTAGGCAGGGATGGTACCAGACAAGTTCGCCAATGGCCTGCATCGACTGATAGCCAGGATTTAAGATATCAAACAGCTACCGGAGAAGTGGAAGAAAGAAGTTATCTGTTCCATCTACAAGAAGGGCGATAAACTGAACTGCGAAAACTATCGTGCGATCACCGTTCTTCATGCCACCCGAAAAGTGCTATCCCAAATCATCTTCCAGCGACTGTCCCCACTAGTGAATAGATTCGTGGGAAGTTATCAGGCCGACTTTTTTGAAGGACGGTCTACAACGGACCAAATATTCAGCAGCAGATCCTCCAAAAGTGCCATGAATATAGAGTCCCTACGCATCATCTATTTATTGACTTCAAAGCTGCATATGGTACCGTTAACCGAGAAGAGCTATGGAAGATCTTGGTTGAGAACGGTTTTCCGGTGAATCCCGACTAATCAAGGTTACGAAGGATGGAATCCAGGGCTGTGTGAGGATAACGGGTGGATTATCGGGTACATTTGAGTCCCGCAGAGAGCTTCGTCAGGGTGATGGAATCTCTTGCCTGCTGTTCAACATTGCTCCCGAAGGTGTTTTGGGACTTGCGCCGTTCAAAAGGTGGATTTTCAAAGGGGCCAGTCAATTTATCTGCTTAGCCGTTGACGTGGGCAATGTTGGCAGAACATTTGAGACGTTGAAAAACAGTTGTTACTTCACCCAAAAGTTGAAAAGGTGGCAAAAAACGCAATTGCAGTTTTTGCAATCATATCTTGAGAAATCTGCATGATTCAGAAAAGGCACTTTTGCCCATCATGATCCACAAAGCATTTTATGGTATAAACGAAGCCATGGTTCAATATGGGTGAGACAATACCACAAAATACCGCAACGCTATTGGTCACTGTTGTAATTCCGCTGTCAAGTGTTCTATTTTTATTTTCACTCGTCATCGCAATCCCATCTCCCTCTCATCAAGTGTGCCCTCATTGATCCCCACGTGAAGCCATGCAAGTGTGTGCGAGCGACATTTGCTTTGTTACCACTGAGTGCCTCGACAATCGAAGCATATGGACGGCTTTTATTCCATTCACTTCAACTTGTTAAAGTGGCTGAATGGTTACTATGTAGAGCCACGACGCTCGCGGCCACGGTTCGAATCCTGGTAAAAACTCGATTTTTTGTTTTTTGTCAGTCCGGACTCAACAACTAATACACTGCACAACCCACGCACACATTGAATTTTTCAAAGCGAATTGATGTGATGCTTTTTTGCCCACGACCAATGTTGCATTTTTTCTCCAAGTTACGATCCATTACGAGAAATGAAACAAAATCATTCGCAATTGCATTACAATCTTGCTTTTTTATTTTGGGTGTTGGAAAAAAAAAACACCCCTTGAATCCAAAGGGTTATTTTACGGGAAATTCCCTCCCTCCCTGGGCCCCCCAAAAAACCCCGGTCCAAACAACCCTGCCCCCGAACGAAGTGCATCGTGTATAAAATACAAATAAGACCGATTTTTCTCTATGAACATGAGACGTGGACAATGCTTGAGGAGAACTTGGGAGCACTCGGAGTTTTTGAGCGTGTTACCATCTCTGGCGGTGTGCAGGAGGACATAATCTGGAAGTGGAGGATGAACCATGAGTTCGTGCAACTCGCTGGAGAAACCAGTATTCGTAACCTGGTCAAATCTGAACGCATACGATGGGCAGGACATGTTACAAGAATGCCGGATAACTATCCTGCGAAAATTGTGTTCGATGGGAGTTCGGTTGGACCAAGACGACAGAGGGCACAAGGAGCAAGATGGTTAGATCAAGTTGAGCAAAATCTATGGAGCATAAGGTGCCCACGGGATGCAGAGGAGAATCCATGAACCGAGAACATTGGAGGGATATTGTATATCAAGTTATGTTGTAAGTGGCTTTATGCCAAGAAAATAAATAAATAAGCAGTCGCGTCGAGTTTGTACTGCCACATCTCTTCATCCGGATCTGATTACGCCGTTTTTGAGGAGTATGTTGCAAGTTCCCGTATTCCTTTAACTCCACTGCCTTAACTATAGCTGTAGGTTTATTGCTGGTTACCGGCGTTGCACTGTTCCAGTTCTGCCTTTCTTGCACATCGGCTCGTTGAAGGATCTTTGATTAATCGTTGCTAGTACAAATCTCAGCCAACTCTTGCATTATCTGTGGATTTGCCGAAGTGACTATTCTCATTTCGTTTTGTTACAAGTACGAAACGTGGACAGTGCTCGAACATTGTTTTCGAACATGGGACCATCTTTGGCGGTGTATGTGAAAACGGCGTATGGAGAACAAGAATGAACCACGAGCTGGCGCAACTCTATGACGAACTCAGTATCCAGAAAGTCGCTAAAGTTGGAAGGGTACAATGGGTGGGACACGTTGTAAGGATGCCACACAAGAGTATTTGCCTCGAATCCGGCCATTACAAGACGCAGGGGAGCGCAGCGAGCTAGTTGGTTAGATCAAGTAGTTTAAGACCTAGGAAGTAAAAAATGCTTGAGAAACTGGAGACAAGCAGCCCTAAACCGAGTTTCGTGGCGAAACACTGTGAGTCAGGTACAGTCCTGAAGGGACAAGTGATGATTTCTGCCACCTTTCTTTAAAAAAGTTGCCGTACAAAACTCCTGCCCAGCAAGCTGTTTGAAGTCTGCATTGACGTAGGCTTCGTCGTCCATTACCACACGATCGAACTTCGTCAGCATCGTCATGTATAGCTTCCGCAAACTTGTTTTGGTCGTCTTGTTTCATTTATCTTCACGATTCGTCGTTAATACCGTCTAATTAGTCTGGCTTGTTGTTAAGCTCGAAGCACAGTTGAAACGATACTCCGCAGATGGAGAGGCTGGAGTTCCACTTGAACGCGTTAGCCGCTATTTTGGTCGTCGTTGTGGCTTCTGGCTTTCGATTTCTCCCCAATCCAAGCTGTCGACAAACCTGTCCCAAACACATTTACTACGTTGGCCACAGTTGATTTGACCACTTTTCATGACTTCGTTAACTCAGCGTGCGAGTAGTTCCGATTTTGTCCAACAACATTTTAAAGCGTTGCACCTCTTTCCTGGACACTATTTTGATAAATGAAGTGCAAATGTCAACATCAAAATAGATGCCTCATTTTTTACGCACACAACTTCAAAATTAGGAGTGTTCATGTTTTTGAAATGCACGATTAAAAGCATTGCATCATCATAATCATTACTCTGCGTATGAAAAATACAAAAATAACAATTATAGTATGAAAAACTCATACTGGTGGAACCCATTAAACCATACTGGTGGGGACCACAACACTTTACGGTCTTTCTCTCCGATGTCTTTAAGTCAAAGTACGACAAAAGAAAATTGAGAAAAAATTAGACTTTCTATTCTAAAAATAAACCCAATGAGCGGAAGATAGTGTTCTCTCCCATATAGGCAACAAGGCAGAGTGTGTACAAACAATCGCTAGAATCATCAGTAAGTTCGAATACACTTTAAAAATGTGTAAAAAAAATATATAATTACAAAATATTCTTTTCTGAGTAAATTTTTATTGAAGCAACGTTTTTAGAGAACTTTTACAACATTAGCTGAGCGCACCCCCTTCCCCCCTTTGTGCTGTATGACGAGCTTGAGACGTTTCTCAAAATAATCGCATGCGGCACGCACCTGGTCCATCGGCATCTCGTACCAGATCTCGGAAATGGGCTTCTTAAATTGGTCCATAGTGCTCACTTGATGTTCGCTCTGCTTTACTAGCATGTATGACCATACATAAAAGTCCAGAGGAGTAAGGTCCGGGGAGCTAGAAGGCCACAAAGCCTTATCGAGTAAATCTGTCAAATTCGCCGTGTGAGCTAGTGCGTCGTCCTGTTCAAAGACGTAATGATCCTTCCCGTAGAAGTTCCAAAAAGCCGGGGCCACAACCTTCTCCAGAACCTTGGACTTATAGTACGTGGCGTTGATTTGAAACACCAGTGGGAGCTTCCCACGACCCTCCAAACCATCACTGACGTGGCGCTCTGGAACCGCGGTATGTTTATGTGAGACGGGGGGTTGCTGGCCAACGTCGGCGCCAACAGCCGATCATTTTGGACAATGTGCGGCTGTTGCAAGACAAAGAGTTTCTCATCAGAAAACGCAAACTCCTGACCTGCGTATCTAAGTCTAAGTCTCCGTTTCCCCGTGAGCCTTGCGTTTCTTGTACGGTTTGTATCCCAGGTCCTTCGTCATGATGATGTGGACAGTCCCGATCGACACATCCAGGTCATCAGCGGTCTTCCGGATCGAGCGGTTCATTTTTCGACGAACCCGCTCCCTCACCACCTTGATGGCTGCTGGCGTCCTCGCCGAACGGATCTCGCACGGTCCGCACGGTCCGAGCCCGTCTTCCAGTACCGATAGATGGTGGTAAAGATGAAATTCCGCTTCACCCCGTGGGATTTCAACCGCCAGAATATGTCACCGGGTCGCTCACCTCTCACAAATAACTTTACTACGACGGTGCGGTACTCCTTCATTGTGCGCGGTAAACAAACAACAAATGGCAGCAAAACGACACCGTGCGAGACGGTTAGCCTATATATGAGGCTAAAGCTGACACCAATACCAATACACAGACTGCACATGGTGTGCACCTACACCCAAAATAAAAAGCAAGATTGTAATGCTATTTCGCATGATTTTGTTTCATTTCTCGCTGTGGATCGTAACTTGGAGAAAAAATGCAACATTGGCTGTAGGCAAAAATGCAGCACAGCAATTTACTTTGAAAAATAAAATGTGTGCGTGAGGTTGTGCAGTGGTATTTGTTGATGTGCTCACAAAAATAAAAAGTTTATCTTTCAGAACCGAGTTTCGAACCCAGGCCGTAAGCGTGGTGACTCATGATGTTAACTATTTGACCACGATATCAAGTTGAAAGTGTTGGAATAGAAACCCAACAGTTGGTTCGCTTGGCAAGGCACTCAGCGGTACATCAGTGAAGGAAATGGATATATTTTTCACACTTGCATGGCTTCGTTTAAAACGCCTTGTCGATGATCTGTGAAAACAAAAATAAAACACTTGACGGCAGAATTCCAACAGTGGGCAACAACGTTGCGGCAATCCGAGGGTATCAACTCACCCATATTGACATGTTGGTGATGATTGAACCCAACGGTTGCTTCGACTGTCGAGGCACTAAAAGGGATGGTGAAATTTCTTTCGATCTATTTATGTCTGCCAGCCGGTTGCATACATTTGCATGGCTTCGTTTGGATCATGAAACGCTTTGTGGATCAAGATGGGCAAAGTTGCCTTCCCTGAACCATGTGGATTTCTCAAGATATGATTGCAAAAACAGCAATTGCATTTTTTGCCACCTTTTCAACTTTTGGGTGTACACAACGATGAAAAGTTGTATTCGAACTTATTGAACACCCTGTAGTACATAAGCACGATTAGGCGCGCATTATTTTGTCAGTCCAGGGGATATCTTCTCCTTGCCTCCTTGCCTGTAGTATGGCAAAAGAATGTGTGCTTAGTTCGAGTACTTCTTCACATGCTCTTCGCTCATTTTCAACTACTTTCATTCAGTTTTTCATAGCCTGCCGTACACTAACGGAACTATCAATACTTTCTCTTTATATCTTTCGTTCTACCAAAATTACTGTCCATTCCTAAAGCCTCATGGTGATGAGAAAATATTTTCTTCTACAACATCATTGTATCAAGTTTAAGAGTTCATAATATGGACAGAGGGTGCAACCGACCTCCGGTCCTCACAAGTTCCTACCTCACGCCTTCTCGAGTTATATGATCACAAAACACTGCCAGCTAAAACATGGTGACATACGGTGTCATATCGTACAGCAAATTTAAATCGCAGCACTCTCTAATGCTTTCAAGCCAGCCGATGTCATTCTAAACAAAATAGGTACTGAAATTTCTGCATTCGCCAACCCAAGTTTAACCACGATTTTGAAGTGCCAATGTTGCTTCCAGATGACGTTTAAACAGCTGATCATTACTGCGTATCATTGTTTACGTTTCAATATATAACTCTGTGAGACTCAAGAGCCGGTGCATTTACTTTTCATGAAAATGCGAAGCATTTCTCCGGAAAAGCGCAAACAGATCGTGCTCAAATGGTGCACTTTTCCAAACGTTTCGCTGAGTCAGTTGGCGAAAATGGAAGGTGTGAGCATCGCAGCAGTTCGTAACGTGATTTGAAAGTATGGTGAAGAGTCTTTCTTTCAGGCTAAGGCAATACCTGGACGTAAGCCGGCCCTGTGGTCCAGAACCTGGACGGCAAAATAACGCAAGCTTTCGCCAGTAAAAATTTTAAAATTATATTTCCGATCGAGATGTGGCCAAAAAGCTGAGAACTTCGAAGAGTAACGTCGACAGAGCAAAGACACGAAATGGACTAAGGACTATCAAAAAGCAGAGAAGTCAAAACGAAGTGAAAAACAAGGAGCATCTGTCAAACCAAGGGTCCGTTAATTATAAGATAAACTGCTGTGTGGAAAATCGTTGGATGACGAATCCTACATAAATTTGATTATAAGACGCTTCCGGGTGACCAGTTCTACACATTCTGTACTGGTTAAACTATTGACGAAGCCAATAAGTCAATTTTTGAAGAAAAAATCGTTAAACAAATAATGGTTTGGCAAGCCATTTTTGATTGTGGGATGCTTTCAAATCCGTTTGTAGCAGCTTATACGATGATTCAGCAATCATCGTATCAGCTGTTACAAACGGATTTGAAAGTATTCCACAATCACAAATTGCTTGTTTTACAATTCTGACGTATTGTTCTTTTGAAGTGTCAAGCTAGATTGTATTTCTCTTAGAAAACTAATTACAGGGAGGCTTAAGTCTACACAGAATTTCGTTGTCTACACTATATTCGTGGACTTCGATTAACCAATCAGCTTGCATTTGACTATTCGACAAAGTATGTTTGAAAAAGATGCGACACCAATACAATCGACATGAGATTCTTCGGTTTGGTTGTGCATATCGATGACAATGCATAACATATAATTTGTGTCAAGCGAGTACTGAACTGCCAAGTAGATAGCGGTCAGTAATTTAAGCTTTTATTTTGTGTGTTTTGCTTTCAAGTGGCAAAACCTAGAAGGATGTTATTTTCAACGATAATGGAAACATATGTTGGCAATAAATTAGTAAGTAAGTTTGTTTTGAATTTCGGTGGGGTCGAATGCTTTTGTGTAAATTGATGACAAGTAAAATGTATTCTATTGCAAGTCAAAACTTTTGAAAACAAGAAGTACAAGTCGAAAAAAGTCCTATTCTATGCGTGGAATCTTTTCTTAGACCTGTGAGTGATGAAGATCAGATTGGATATTTCAGAAAGATGCTTCCCATGATCCGGAAACATAATAATCCAGTACTGTTTTGGCCGGATCTGGCATCACTGCATTACGTGAAGGACACGGTAGCCTTGGTGCAAAGCCAACGGAGTCGAATTCGTACCCAAGGAGATGAATCCTCCGAATTGTTCCCAGGCAAATGAAACTGTTTGGGCTCTGACAAAGGCATATTTGCGCAAACATGTTAAGGCAGCTGATTCCATGAAAACTTTTGAAAAAGTATCAAAAATCATTGGCAAACAGTCTGTGCTGAAGCTAATGCGCAATGCTAGATCAAAAGGACGCTGGTAGAGAACATAAAAGTCCAATAAAAACTCAAATTTGCTTAAAAACCGAGCTCATATTGTTATTTACAAATCGTGCTTAGACTTACTGGGACACCCTATAGAACCTTATATTAATTTTCTTGGTGATTTCGTGAAATGTGTAGAAGCTACTCGAGAAAACGCATAAATACTCATAAACTCGAAACTCGTGACAAGACTAATCAATCGAACACCTCCCAAGTTAGCGAATCACGTTCTGATTTCCACACAACTGAAGCTGAAACGTAGTCGGAGTCACTCCATCGCACGGTGCTCCTTCCTATCTATCACTGTTTCTCGTCCCCCGGCAGACGGTGACGAAAAAAGTGATCATCCAATTTGCCGATGTTACTCAGCTCTGATGTAGCTACCGTCCGCCCAACTTTCCCCGGAAGCTTTACAGAGCGGAGCGCTTTGAAGCATCGCCCAGCTTCAAAGCATTCGGCTTCATAAAGCTACCGGGATGCAATCAGGAAGAAATGAGTGTGTTTGTGAGAGTTGAGAAGTTTCCCCTGATCCTGCCTCACCCGATGAGATTGAAAACTATCAATCCGGAAGAACGAGGTGCCGTTTTTGCTTTCACCAGTGATTGCATTCGGAGATACTTCAACCCGAGTTGCAGTGTCTGTTTTTCCTCTAATTAGTGATTGATTAGATGTTGATTGCAAATTAAGTTTTAGAACTTCTAACAAGTGAAGATAAGTTTTAGGATTCACGCGGCAAAAAGAATTTCGCACCTCATTAACTTCAGGCACCGTCGAGCGAAGTTAGTGACATCTCAATTAGTGCAAAGTGCGTTCTACGTTACACTTGGCGAACTCCTGACCGGCGGGCCATCCGAGCCATGTCCGGTCGCTAAGAGAATTAACGCTTGTGAGATTTCGCTTCCACCGAGGAGGGGGGAGCCCAGACAGTGACAAGATTAGCATAATATTATTAGGGCACATTTTGAGATGCGTACTTCTTTTTTCGGAGAACAAGAAGTGGGCATTAAACCGGTGGATTCAATGAAATTAGTGACGGATGGGATACGTTGGTACAGGACACAATTTATCAGAAAGCCAAACGGGAGTGTGCTCGAGGCATGTTTGGGATGGATATGGATGAACTTTTTTAATCTGTATAATTTATGATTTTTTTAGTTAAGCAATGGATAAATTAAACAAGATTTTTTGCATAAATCGAAAGTCCATCAGCATAGAGAAGCGTTTCTCAATCAATGGTTCACAATTCACTTGGTGGCAGACGTACATTTGCATATAAAACCAATAAACGATCCATAAAAAAATGAAAATAGTTTCATAAAAAACGCATACACCTCAAAAAAACACAATAAAAAAAAAAAAAAAAACAAAAAAAAGAACAATATAAATCACACACTCTCTATATAAAAAAAAAAAAAAAAAAATATAATTTTATGTTATGATGATGAGCACGACAAAACCACAAAAACCCCACAAACATATTGCAAATGATCTTCAAAAGGTACAATAACTTCCCTTAAGCACGCAAATTTGATCCATAGAATGTAACTTTTGTGCACTAAAATATATGCATAGAGGGTGTTCCGATCAAAATTTGGTCAAATAGCAATGTGTGTGAGTCGATCAAAGTTTTTATTAATAAGTCACTTTTTTTTCACGTTCAGTTAATAAAGAACACAGGAGAAATATCCATCTAAACTTCCTTTTTACCGAATGCGAATTGCCGGGTATTTCATTTAACACCTGCCATAAGATTTTGTACAGTCTCCTTGACCACTTTATTCGCCGCAGAACACCAGTTTGCCTTGAACTGTTTCTCGCTCACAACAACTTTTTGAGTCTTCTCAAGGTTCCGCTTGACGATTGCCCAATATTGTTCGATTGGGCGGAGCTCTGGCGTGTTGCGAGGGTTCATATCCTTGGGCACCACTTGAACGTTGTTGGCAGGATACCACTCCATGGCCTTTTTTCCGTACTGGCAAGATGCCAAATCCGGCCAAAATAGAACGGGAAAATTGCGTAGCTTCAGGAAAGGCAGTAGACGTTTTTGTAGGCACTCGCTCAGATATATTTCCTGGTTGACGGTTCCGGTCGCAAACGTTGCTCTTCAAGCCACAGGTACAGATGGCCTGCCACACCAGATATTTCTTCGCGAACTTTGACAGTTTAATGTGCTTGAAAATATCTTCCACCTTTCCCCGTCCGGTTCCCGTGTAAAATTCCTGTCCAGGAAGCTGTTTAAAGCTGCCTTGACGTAAGTTTCATCGTCCTGTACCACGCAATAACACTTCGTCGGCATCGTCCTGTACAACTTTCGCGATCGTGCTTTGGCCGACGTGTTTTGTTTATCGTCGCGATTTGGAGTCACCACTTTCTTGTAAGTTGACAGTCCAGCTCGTGTTTTAGCTCTATCCACGGTTGAAGGCACCACCCTAGCTACTTTGAGACATTTCGGACGGAGAAGTTGGGGTTTCGCTCGAAAAAGCGGGCAACTCTTTTTGTCGTCGTTGTGGCCTCCGGCTTTCGATTTCCCCTCGATTCAGCTCTCCTGGCTGTTGACAAACGTTCACCAAACATTTTTATACGTTGGTAACAGTTGATTTAGCCACATTCAACAATTTCGCCAACTTGGCGTGAGAGTAGTTTGGATTTTCGCCACGACGTGCAAAATTTTGATGCGTTGCTTCTCTTCCTTCGACGACATTTTGATAATTGAAGTGCTAATCTCAAAATCAAATCAGAGGCATGATGCTACACGCACACATCTTCAAAATGAGGGGTGTGCAAAATGTTTTAATTCACGATGAAAGGAAATGCGTCAAGTTTAAGTCGACCAAATTTTGATCGGAAAACCCATTATGATCGATTTCGTATCGAGCGCTAAGCCGGACTAGTTGTGACGTGTCTGATTAACGCCACTGATCAAGTCGAAGATCAATTCAAAGATGAAACAGAAATGGACCAAAATAAAGACGTCGTTGTTAAACCAAATGAACAAAAACATTAAAAAATACATATGTGACAAAAAACAATTAATTTTTCGAACCACCCTAACGCAGAAATGTTCACCCTAATGACGAAATAAAAGAAAAACGGGTCTAAAATGTTTTGACAAGAAGCAAAATCACCAATTATTTTCAAATTCGGAGAGATCGTATACCTCTTTTTTTATAGAATTTCTTATACCGGTTCTATCTGTGGATCCGTATATCGTATCTTTTCGGGCATTTATTCTCTCTTTGGATGCGCATTCCTGTCTAATAAAAATAGTTTTTTTTTTCTTTATCGTGATGGCATAACGGTAGTTTCTTCTTCTTTTTTTCGTAGTTTCATAAAATTCTATTCTTCATAATTGTTTTCATAGATGAGAATAAATTGGATGAACTAGGTGGGCACAGTGATGTAAGTCAGTAAGGTAATTTTCCTTGTTTGCAATACTGTTCTTCTTCTTTCTGGTTTTTTTTGACGCTCATTAAACGAGCTTTTGCTTGCTTCTCAATTTAGTTTTCTAAGCACACTTCTACAGTTATTAATTGAGAGTTTTCTTTGCCAACACCAATCCAGCACAAATATACTCTCTGCCCAGGGAAGTCGAGAAATTTCCCAACCTTAAAAATTCCTAGACCGGTCGGGAATTGAACCCACCACCTCTGGCTTGGCAGACCGTGCGTTTGCCGACTATGCAATCCGAGGCCCCTTGCAACTTTATAGCACTTATTTATTTGTAATATGATGTTGAGTCTTGCTTTGAATGCTGCGCTTTGTCCCAGGTTTTCGGGAACATCAAATTATGGATTCCAAAATGTACAAAATCCGCTACATTGCAAATATTCAATGGTTTTTGAAGCACTGGTAGCAATTCGAACCCATGTTTGCAAGAGTCGGTCAGTAGATTGATAAGACGCGCAAGAGAGCTTTGCTGAATATACGCAGCTAGTCACAAACAGATGGCGCTGATCTTTATGTAAACGATAATGACGTCAAAAAGCGAGAGATCAATACAGCTTCCAGAGAAACCAAGCGTCACATACGAAACAATTGTAACACAATATTCACTTTGTGTGAATTGAAACCACTCGTAGATAAAAAAAAATGAAGAGAGGGAACAAAACACACACTCTTGGATATGTTGTTACTCGCGGCAAAAGAAATTATGGTTCAAAACAAGGGCAGTAAAAGCACAACGATCTTAACCAGCAGTGTTACCAGAACTGCCAGAACTATTTTCACCGAAATTCAGCAGTTATCAGAACTAAAGCATTTATATCATAGCTTCAGTTATGCTTAAAGAACTTTTAAAAAACCGCAGAACTTTAGCAAACTTCGTAGAACATTATGACATTGTAACCAAAACTGCAAAAATAAAAATACATATGAAAGTTTCAAACTTGTCGTGATCCATTTCATCAATGTTTGAAAAGCTTCAGAAAAGATTTTCAGCGAAGTTTGCAGTAGCTCAAGAAAGTTGCAAGAACTGGTTGAAAAATCGCTTAACAACAGCGACGTAAGTTCAGCAAAGACCACAGAACTTTAGCAAAAATCGTTAAGTTTCAGTGAAAGTCAAGAGTCGGTGATACAAGATTTTTTAAATGTTCGTTCGAAGCCACTACGGCCTGCATTTTTGAGTATATGGAAGAAGTAATACTTACTTACTTATGCTGGTCCAACGTCCTATTGACTGCGTCACGATATTTCACCATAAAACTCGGTTGAGGGCAGCTTGTATCCAGTTCCTCGAATGTACCACACTTCCAAGGTCTTGCTCCACTTGGTTTTACCACCTAGCTCGCTGCGCTCCTCTGCGTCTTGTCCCGGTCGGATTCAAGGCAAACACCATTTTTGCGGGGTTGTCGTCCGATATTCTTACAGCATGTACCGCCCATTGTAGCGACTTTCTGGATACTATGTTTGCCATAGAGCTGCACCAGCTCGTGGTTCATTCTTCTCCTCCTTGCAGGTCCTCTTCGAGCATTATCCACGTCGCATGCCCGTAGAGAACTACCGGTCTTATCAGGGTGTTGTACATGGTACACTTAGTATGGGGGTGAAGCAGACCTTAGGGTCTTGTGGAGTTCATAGTAGGTACGATTTCCGGCAATAATGCGTCTCCGAATTTCTCTGCTGCAGTTATTATCCGACGTAACCAATGATCCAAGGTACACAAACTCATCCACCATCTCGAACACATCTCCGTTGATTGTCACAGTTCTGCCTATGCGAGCTCAATCACGCTCGGTTCCTCCAGCCAACAGATACTTAGTCTTCGACGCATTCACCTTCAATCCAACCTTTTCCGCTTCACGTTTCAGCTTGGTGTACTGATCAGCTACCACCTGGAACGTTCTGCCGACAATGTCCACGTCGTCAACGAAGCAAATGAACTGGCCGGATTAATTGAAAATCGTACCCCGCATGTTAAAGTCCGCACGTTTCATAACACCTTCTAGCGCAAGGTTGAACAGGAGGCAGGAAAGGCCAGAGCCTTGTCGAAGCCCTTTGAGTGTTTTAAACGAGTCCGATAACGCATCCGATATCTTCACGTAACACTGTACACCATCCATCGTTATGTTTTGGCCGGATCTAGCCAGCTGCCACTACTCTAAGGAGGTACTAGAATGGCATGCTGCAAACAATGTAAATTTCGTCGCCAAAGAGATTAATCCTCCGAATTGCCCTGAATTCAGAGCGATCGAAAAATATTGAGCAATTTTCGAGCGAAAACTTCGAGGATGCGGTTAAGAAGTGACAAATGCACAACAAATGCGTTCAAAGTGGAATAAGTTCACCAGCGACTGTGCAGATCATGATGGCATCGATCACAAGTAAAGTGCGACAGTTTGTTTGAAGCGGTAAAATGTAATAGCTAATGAATAAATACCCTTTTGTTTGACGTTTCGATCAACCGTGTATGTTGTTTAATTCTTGAGTTATGATCACTTGAATGCGTCCACATTTTAATTTGAATCGGGATTTATGTAAGAAAATTCTATTTTACACTCTTTAGAAAGCATTTGGGGGCCCCTAATGATGATACGGCTCCGGTTGTATTTTCTTCGATGGTTGAGTTATGGATCTGTTGGTTCGTTGGTTGTTCAACGCGCTTTGCCATTTAGTCCGGGACGCGGCGTTTACCATGCTATGCGAATGCCATGTTCAACCGGGGTGCGATAATGAAAATTTCAAACAGCACAAGAGAAAAATTCAAGCAAACAAACTCTTTAGTTGGCAAACTGATTTGGTCGTCTTGAAAAGGACGGATTTAGCTGACGTGGGAGAAACATGGTTCGCGATTGAACTTGGGCTTGCTTCTTGGTCGTTGCGGGTGGCAGCGTTGCCAGGTGGATTTATACAATATCGGTATTGCTTATTAAAAAATATCGGTATTTATCGGTATAAAGTAAAATTCAGATTTTTTTCAAGTGAACTATAGTTTGATTTTGATATAAGATTACAATATATTATGGCGATCATTTTTCTTCTATTTTCAAATTTTATATGGACAAAGTTTGACGTAAACATAAAAAATAAAATAAAAAATACATTAGCCATTTTTTATATTCACCATCTCGAGGTTGAATATGTATACTTTGAATAAATATACATTTCAATATATATTTTTTAGAATACACACTTCTTAAGATGTTATTAAGATAACAAAAATCATGTATAGCGATAAGGTTTTTGAGCCAACTCCCGTTGTGCTAAGCACATCCCTTATTTTTTTTAAATAGATTTTAACACAAAAACGGATTAATTCTAGTGTATACCGCTTCCAATTTTATACACTTTTCCATACATACCACTGGATTTGTTAGACACGAAAAGCTAAGATATATTCCCACTCCTTCTTCCCCCCTAATAATTATTTTATTTTTTTTTTTTTTTTTTTAAAAAAAAAAAAGAACCCCCCCCCCCCCCAAAAAAAAAAAAATTTTTTTTAAAATACCATATAAAAAAGAATAAATATATAAAGTATTGTTGCTTGTTACTATAGGACTGCTGAGTTTACCCAACAAAAAACGAAAGCAGTAAATAAGCATAAAGCGTGTCCACGATGAAATTGCCACACTATGAAATTGCTCTAACTTTTTAACCGTTGGGTAGAATTTAATGAAAATTTTGGTGGATTTAGTTCATAGTGCATTATTTACATCCTTCAAGTTTTAAAGTCCTGTGATCAAAACTCGCGGAAATGGAGTCGAAGGAACAGCTCGTGCGTGATCAAATCTTGCGCATTCATCACGAGAACAAGGATCTCTCGCATCGTTCCATCGCTAAAACGTTGGGAATCGCGAATTCCACGGTGTCGCGAGTGATTAAGCGGTTCGAGGAACGGTTGACCACCGATCGGAAGCCCAGAAGTGAAGGAAAAAGTATTCCGTACAACACCAAAAATCACAACCGCGTAGTTGGGGCCTTCAACCGAAATCCGAACGCCTCCGTTCGGGATGTGGCTAAGAAGCTGCACCTAAGCCGAAGTTTTGTCCAGAAGGCCAAAACTAAGGCTGGGCTTCGAACGTTCAAGGTACAAAAGGCCCCTAATCACGACGAGAAGCAGAACAAGTCTGCCAAAACCCGTGCCAGGAAGTTGTACCTCAACATGCTGACGAAAGTTGAATGCTGCATCATGGACGACGAAACATATGTGAAGGCCGACTTCAAACAGATCCCCGGCAACCTGTTTTTCACGGCCAAGGATAAGTTCAGCGTTCCGGAGCATGTCCGCACTCAGAAGATGTCCAAATTTGCGAAGAAATTCCTGGTTTGGCAAGCCATCTGCACGTGCGGGAAGCGGAGTGCACCTTTCATGACCCAGGACACGATGAACGGACAGGTGTACATAAAAGAGTGCCTCCAGAAGCAGCTGCTTCCTCTCCTGAAGGCCCACAACGTCCCAACAATCTTCTGGCCGGATTTGGCCTCATGCCACTACTCCAAGGACGTGCTGAAGTGGTATGCGGACAATAAGGTCAATTTCGTGCCGAAAATGTGCAACCCTCCCAACACTCCGGAGCTCCGCCCCATCGAGAAGTACTGGGCGATTATGAAGCAGCACCTTCTTAAACGACCTAAGGGTAGTGAAGACAGTCGAGGAACTGAAGAAAGTATGGGTTTACATGCAAAAAACGGTTGATTCACAGGTTGTGCAGAATCTTATGGCCGGGGTTAAGGCCAAGGTGCGGGCATTTGCGTATGGACTGTAAATAAAATACGAATAAAATGGTAGAATAAAGTTTAATAGTTATTTCTCAATCCGTGAAAATTTGATGGCAATCGGATGAAAACTCGAATTTTGCGAATCAATTTTGTGTGTGGCAATTTCATCGTGGACACCCTTTATGTGCATTATTACAACTGAATTAAGACTTTTGTGGCTGAATAAAAAATCTGGCTTGAATATTAGCTGAATAACCATGTCTTCAATTGAAACAATAACATTATTTCAAGTGTTTCATTTTGATTGAATAACATGCTTATTAAAAGCTATTTTAGTATTTTTATGTAACTATATTTACACAGTTCAACAAAGAGTCGAATAACAGTTTATAAATCCGTTGAAACATCGTTTAAATAGCCTATTTATAGTTATGCTGTATAAATGATGCTATATGCAGTGAATTCAGTTAATTCCTATGTTTTTGTTTATGAGTTTAATTTTTGGTACTGGTGAAAAAGTATTGACCTGTTTTCAAGAGTTGAAATTATAGTCAATTGCTTGAAGCAAATAGCTCAAAGGCTACCCTTTACATTGCCCATCAGAATAGAAAACAGCGCAGTGTTTACAAATAACATCAGAAAACATTGTCATATCTTTTAATCGTCTCTTGTTCAATATGCCCTTGCCAGTAATGCACGTAGTAAAACCGAACATCAACCATCAAAGCTTGGTAATTCAGATGTTTAATAACTGCATTTAGAAGGTTTATTTGAGCACTGATATTGCTTATATACAGACAACGCTATAAATAGAATATCAATGTAGCTCAATAAGAGCATCACTTCTGCTACTATTCAATATATAACATTGAGCTTATATAGCCGATTCGTTTGTACTTCATTCAATTCTAGAATAGCGCAGTTGGTAAGTCACGTAGTTGAGGATACGAAAGTTGATAGTTCGAATCTCGCTATTTAATGGTAATAAATAAATGTTACAAAACTTTTCTGTTGATGTCTATGCATAATAATATCAAATTAAATATGCACAATATGAAATCCAAAAAAAAATGTTTGTAACATATGGAAAATCATACAAAAACCCCAACAAAGTTTTATGAAAATTTAAAAAAGTTGAACAAAAGTTCTATAAAAGACACCACAGCTTTTTTAATATGCTCAATGATGTTGAAGAAAAATATATAATTCTTAACAAACACTCGCTTAGCTCAACAAAGGTCTCTTCGACTCTCGGAATTACCCTCAAGTTCTGTAAAGCATTAAAACAGCAGTTATTCAATTATCAGCTGAACTCCATTGCTGCAAACTTGCTTCTTAAGCATATGCAATTGGCAGTGTTCAAAAGCATTTGGCGACAGCTTAATAACTTCTCCGAATTTGTGTGAATAATGCCTGAACAAAAGCTGTGATGGAAAATAGTTCAGAGATTATTCAACACGCTGCTGAATTAAATCGCCATACTGATGTTTATTGAATGAGTGATTGTTTGTTGGGTATTATGCTTAAAATTACAACCTGTCTTCATTTGTTAACGCATTTAATATCATAATTAAACTCGATAATTTTATCACAGACATACAACCATAACACATCTACGTTCAAATTGAATGCTTAAAATGGCAGGCATCCATTTACTCTAACTTGAAACTTTTTCCGTTTCTCGCTCGCCTTGCATAGCACGTGAGCAACGGAGGAAACAAAAACAGAAGCTAAAGCTAAAGCTAAAAACAAAATACAGTGACCATTCGTTCATTGCAACATCTGACAACGTCAGATCGACTGTCAAAAACTCGTGAACAATAGATCATAAATGACAGATTACTGCTTGACATTTGCATATGACAGTTAATTGCTTTTTAATTGCAAAACGTTGCAATTAGTGGACTTGCAATGAAAAGACGTTTCAATTAACGAAATTTCAATAAGCGAATGGTCACTGTACGCAGTTGAAGCCGCAGGGTTTTCCATTTGAAGAATGGCGAGGGCGAGGGGTAAGAAATCTAAAAAAACACGCTGATAAATCAGGAACCAAATATAATGTTGAAATAACTTTCATTGAAAATCGGTATTTATCGGTATAAAAAGTTGGAAATCGGTATTTTCAGAGCCCTTGTCGGTATATCGGTATTGAGAATAAAAATCGGTATAAATACCGATAAATCGGTATACCTGGCAACGCTGGCGGGTGGTCATCTGCAGGTGACGTGGGATGATTCTAGTCACGGGCGGCTTTTTCCCGCCAACTCGCCGGATTTAGCAGCCATGTTTCTCGCGGCGAGGGGCATCGGCACCAACAGCCAACTGCACCACCACCTTTCTGGGCAATGACTACTCACCAGTATACCCTCCAGGGTGCTTGCTACCGCCAACTGCGTTCCTACAGCCGATCTTACGCTACACAGCTCCATGACTGCCGAAAAACTAAATCAAAATGCGAAGGTGTATCCCTTATATAACATTCATAGCTGCCTAGGAGACGTTCCTTACTTAAATATGAAGTCTGTGCTAGGGAATTACTGTGTATTTGGTAAATTTACTCTGGAAAATCGACATTATAAGACATCACCTTGTATTTACGTTACTAACGTAGAACTACGTTTCTTTTTTCTATACCGGGTGTCATTTCAAAATTTTGAAATATGAGAGCGTTTCGCAAAAGTGAAAGGTTTTTGAACGCTAATTACTCTTGTTTGACTGAATAGAATGACTCTATTTGTAGACCATTTGATCAAAAACCTACAACCTACAAATGTTTTGCATTAAAATTTCAATTAAGTAATATTAGTATAAGTAGTTCAATTCATCACTTAACGATGACCTTCTTTTGCTCCCATACAAATCTACACATGAACAGGTTGAAAATATAGTTTTCCCTCTCCGGGTCTTCAAAAGCGGGTAACAAATTGTCTTCTCACTTAGTTTTATTCCATGTTAAATACAGCACTAGCCACAGTAAAATTATTTTGCTTTGTTGCCGTTGCCTGACTTTATAACTGAAACCTGTCCCCTGTTTTGAATTTTGCTTCGTACTGCATTTTCGTGCCTCTCTTCTTTGGAGGCAATGCTATCAACACTCCAGGCACACGATTTGAACCAAAATAATTTCATTGGGATATTCGATGGTTGTACCTGCATGCATCTTCCAGAGCCAGAGTGAAACGCCACTTGATTACGGACCGGGTCAAGGAACTACGAGTGACTCGTTCCAAGAGATTGCTTTCCTTGTTGAAGAAGGAAAAATTGATAATCCTGTTCTCCGACGAAAAGCTTTTCAGCAACGATGCTGTGGCCAACAGACCGGTTCATTTCACCGCAGAAAATGGAGAACGTTCCGGAAAAAGTGAAATTCAAATTTCAAATCAAACATCCGGCTGGTGTCATGATGTTTGGCTTGGTGGCGTCCAACGGTTTGAAAATGCCGTCTGTTTTCATTGATGCTGGAGTTAAAATCAATACCGAAGCGTATATCGGCATTTTAAAGGACCAAGGGCTTCCCTGGGTGAAGGCCAACTTCTCCGAAGACCAAAACGTTGTCCTACAGCAGGATGCAGCGCCGTGTCACACGTCCAATCGAACCCAACAATGGTTGAACGATAACATGAAGTTTTGGCCGAAGGATGTGTGATCCCCTAGCAGTCCAGATCTTAATCCGTTGGATTATTCGATTTGGGCATGAGTTGAAGCACGAGCCTGCAAAACATCGCACCCTAGTGCGAAAACCCGGAAGTCAACCATAACACGCACATGGCAGTCAATGTCGGAACATACGTCCGAAAGGCATGCTCTGGCTTCCGGCGTCGGCTCGAGAATGTTATTAATAAAAATGGAGGACATATTGAATACATTTGTTTAAAAGGACTTTATAAGGATAACTGCAATCTCGAAAATGTTGATATTATTGCTTGATTTAGTTTTTTTTTTGTTTCTGTATTATCGAGATTTTCAGCCTCGGGCTGGTTCATCTCCCGTCGTAGTCACTCAAACACCTTCTTTGGGTGTTGTTCGGAACTTGTCCGGCGTCGAGATTTGAACTCGTGACTTTGGCGTGAGAGGTATGGATGTTAACCACTACGCCGGGGTCGCCCCCTGCTTGATTTAGTTGAAAATGGGATTTGAAAGCAAATTTTCGCAATATTTTCTGCCGCACCCTGTACTATCCGGATTGAATACAGCACATTATGGTGTCATGCTGGCCAAATAAACCGAAAATATAAATTAATTTCTTACCATCGTCCTTTTTCAGGATGGCCAATTAAATTTTTGCAATAAAAGAATTAGTGTTTAAGTGAAATTTTCGTGATTTATCCTGAACAACCAGTGCATATTATCAAAACTAGTACATTTTGGATTGTTCGAGGCATTCAGTCGAGATAGGTGAATTCGGCAGAGATTTTTCATCAAACCCGAACTGAATTTTTTTCCTTTAAAATGAACCGAATTTCATAAGAAGGGAAGGGTCAAGCAAAATAATAAAGACATTTTTTTATTAACCAACTATATGTGTTATGATATGTATAAATAAGATGATACCATTATTACTAAGCACCAACGCGGTTCTACGTGATCCTCGCGGTTATATCCCTGATATAACCCACCTCTAATTTGTTCAATAGCTTAATGTTAAAAATCAATCTATTTGATATTAAAATTGAAGCGTAGAAATATTCCAGATAGATTAGTGTAAAGATTTTGATAATCGGTCATGAAATGAATTAGTTATTAACGTTCAAAACCTAAGCATATTTCGTAACGCTCCAAATTCTCGTACCTGCAACGTGTACCCCTGTAGTGAAAACAAAGACGTAGTCCTACATCAAAAAATAAACAATTCTATTGGATGGTTCAAGCAACCTCTTTTGGATGCTTTGCCCTTGTTGTTGTTTTGCACCGGGTTCAGAACGGGCTGAATTCCGTTCCAAATTCGTTGCAAACTAGAACAAAACGTATGACAGCTTTATTGTTTTACATTCTAACGGTTCGGAAATGAAATTCAGAAAAAAAACCCGGTGAAAATGAAAAATTTCGTTTGGTTTATTATTGACAAAATTTAGAATAGACCACGATCGCTGAAAACGGCCTTAGTTTAACCCTCTACGAACAGCCAGGAATATGAACCGTATCTATCTACGACCAACAACAGTCATAATAATCTTCATTCTTTAGGGATCAAACCTCTTTACATGGAATTTAATTCCGGAAAAATGCTATTTGAATTGAACAGTTTCAACGGTCGTGAACATAAAATTTAAGATTTTAAAACTGCATTTATTGACGTGTGCATTGAATGCTGTCAATTAATAACTGTTAAGCTTCATCTTGAATTCTAGGTTATAAGCCAGAAAAGTGATCCTTTCAGAATTGCAAAATAACCAAACAACCAATAAAGACGTCATTAAAGCTTGCACTGAGCTTTTCTCCCAAAGACGGAATAAATCCTGCTGATCACACATCTTCACTACTCTGCTTCCGGTTTCAAATCAGAACTCGGCAACGTGCGCTTTTTTCCTTTCACTCCGGGTGACTTGTGAAGTACAAAAAAAAAAAAAACACCATCATCAGTGTCCCGGTCTTCATCCTCATCTTTTTTTACGACGTTTGCCATTTCTATTCGAGCGGATGCTTCCCCCAGATTTCTTTGCCTCGCTAGTTGAGCGAAAATTTGAAGCGCTAGAATTATCAAGCACTTTTAGTTTACGAAACAATAATCAACTCAGTTATGGAAAAAGTAAACTATATATGTTGATTGAAATAAAAATGGCTTTGAATTTGACTTAAACTATTTGTGAGTTCAAAAGAACAATTACTAGAGTAAAGATAACGGATAAAATACATTTAAATATATCAACAGTAAATTTGTGTTAAATATCCTCAAATCATCAAAAGTTTATAAACTCTAAGGGAAAGAAAAATATTAGTCAGGGATTTTGACTGTGACCTACCGTCTTATAATCTCCTCCCTTCCTTTCTATTACAAGACCAAGTCAAACAGAAGTTATGAAAAGTTTAAGCTAATGTCGATCTTTTCACTTTTCCTCCAGCAGCAGTGGGAAAACGGAAGCAACAGAACCCATTTATGATAGCAATAATAATAGTTGGACTGGATGAGGGACGACAGTCGAGCGAAAAGCTACTCCCGTGAAGAGCGGCAGAAAGAAGCGGAAGCAAGCTTATTGAAAAGTGCAGGGATTCAATTTTGATTCATGACGGTCGTGATTTCAGTTTATCCCTCATCTTACGAAAAAAAAAGAAAGAAAATGGTTGTTTTGTGTTTTGGAAAGCTGTTTCTTTTGTGGTGGCAAAACAAGCGCAATTTTTGCCGAAACAAGGAAGAATGCTTTCATGGAGTGGAGCAGAAAAAGCGAACCGAAAGATGAATCGAAAGCGGAGCAATTAAGAGCAGTGGCGAGAGTTACGTTAGTTAGTGGCAAAAAAAAAAACAAAATCGACAATCCTCTATCTTTCAGAAACAGCCTTCCCCGAACGACTATTGTTTGTCGAAGAAATGAGACAAATAGAATGCATTTTCTCCTTTTGCATTCGCTGCTTCTGTCCATTGCAGCGTGTTATCCGGAGAGGCATTCCGATGAACAAACGGATCACAATGGGGAACAATGACAGCTAGTTTTTGTGGCTAGATGGGATCTGGATCGAGGAAGGCATTGATTTTTCGAATGCAATACGCAAATGGATTTCTGTTGCCCAGAAAACTAGATTTGTTTGTATTGAAATTGTTAAACACGATTCGAATCTAAAAATAAGCAAACCAGCTCAAAAATTTGCACCAACTTCATCTGCACACAGTATCAAGCACCAATCTGATGCAAAACAGCTCAAGCTACCCAGGCCGGGAAAAGCTTCAACACCTCCGTTCCTCCGGGAGTCCCAAAAACTTCAACTGCACTATTTTACAATCAAAATAATTTTATTCATTTCACCAAGACGTGCTTCTCTGAAGACCATGAACTTCAACGAAAAGCAAACTCTGTCGCCCCTTTTCCCATTCCAACAATAACATCAACATCTCCAAACAACCGAAAAGTGGAATCAGCTTCACCAAGAGAACCGGCAGCCATGTGCAGCCGCTTCTCACGCCCTGCAATGCAGCTGTTTTGGGATTCGGTCGTCCTCGGAACAACAAGTTGCCTCCTGCGAGACCGCACACCTGAGTGGGATTTTAGAAATAGAGTAGCGGACGGACCGGGTGCGGTATTACTTAGTAGTTAATACAGGAACGTGCCTCAATTTGGCAATATGCAATACCCCACTGGGATGAATTCTCAGATTGTGCGCTGCCATTCCAACGAAGAGAATGCCCCACCAATGGGACCGAAAGGGGATTCAAATTTATGGCTATCTATTCGGAATAATGCATCTTTCATGAAGTGAATACCTGACGTTCGAGTTACGGGCGGGAGGTGAAGATTGGACTTGGCGACCTGTTACTTTGTTGGCACACGCACCGAATGAATTTCCTCCCGTTCGGGATCCATTCATCACTCCATCCGAGCGGCGATTCATTGCAGCGAAAGGAATTTCACTCGTTTAAAAATTCTTCGCTGCTCATATCCGGCGAGCGGGCGACCGAGCGAGTGCTGTCCTTCCATGGCATAGCTCTCAGGCCGGGGCTGGCTCGCTCGGTTAGAAATCATAAATCATACCAAACTTACCCGCACACCGGACGCAACGGAAACTGGATTTCGAAGAGCAAAAAGAATGTCCGCTAGTTCTACGCCACGAGTTCAGAGCACGGTGTAGAATTGTGCGATAAAAATTGATGTGTGTAGGGGGGCAAACAAGGGTTGGTAATCAAATTATAAGATAGAATTAGAATGGACCTTTGCTTATCACTTGTACAATGGGGGGTGGAATTCCTTTAAGCCCATTTACATTTTTTTGATCGGTTGGTCTAATTAAAGCCATTAGTATGTTATATATAATCCATCTCAGTTAGTATTTGGCCGCTTCTTTTGAATTACTGTTGTTCCTCTAGTTGTCATAGCGAGAAGCTAATGACAGCGTTCTGATTCGGAAGGATTGTTTATTTAGCGGTAAAAATTTCATCAAGATTCATTCCATTTTCAAAAGTAATCAAAGATAAAAGGCAAAAGACGTGAGACAATTCTACATACTCACGATGAAAACCCAACTTGTTCAAGAGGAATGATCGCAAAGGATCTCAAACTTTTCAAAATTGACTGTTAATAAGAGCCGATAAGAATTGATAAGGACCGAACATTAATGCGCCTCGAAAATTATGGCATGCTTACAACAACAAAAACAAAATTAAAACAAATCTTGAGTACTTTATCAAACAGACGTATCTGATTATGTGAACAAAGAGGGGAAGTACGGTTCTAACGCAAATTTCTCAAAACACTCAGCACCCTCACGGAAAGTAGCATCACCATCATGTTAAGGAAATGTTATTCCTTGTGTTAGTGGCCCTAGTTTGCATTAAAGTGCTAAGGGTTTCAAGAATTTAAAGTTCGAATCCTACTTCTCCTCTTTGTTAACAAAATCAGATACGTCTGTTTGAAAAAGTACCCGAGAAATGTATTCGATAAATGAATCATAAACATCCTGAAAACTTATGGAATTCAATAAGGTTATCTAAAAGAATTCCGAATTCGGGCTTCGATCTACAGTTCATTTGCATTACATTTAAAATTTGGTGCATTTATTTTCCAAATTTCAATTATTTCTTATATTTCAATAAAGCGATTGGAAAAAATCACAGTTTTGCCAAAACGCCCATTTATCTTCGCAATGACTACTATAAAACCAATTCGCCGTTTAATGCATTTACTGGAGGCAAAAAGGTTTAAAAATGCTCATTCAACTGACTTTAATCAGATAATATGAATGAGTCCTAAAACGGCATTTCAAAACAGCAATTTGCGTGCTCATTAAGTTGAAATAAAACCATTGATAGGAGTAAAAGGAATTTGAAATAAACAAGGTTTTAAGATCGTTGTAAACAAGTTGTGTACATTCACATAAACCTGAATAAAATATGGAACCTATTGGCACCTTTTGGTGCCATAAAAAAACAAAATTAATTTCTAGCAGCTTTCACAAAAACTTTAATAAAACTTAATCAAGCTAGATGGTTTAGGCAATGTGACTTGGGTTGTAGAAAAAACCAAAGGTCATCACGGGAATGACTATGAAAGGACAAGTTCACAAAGGGGAGTGTCTTCAAAAAACAATTTCTCCATTAACTCAATCGCACAAAGATCCAGATAAGTTCTGGTCCGACTAAGCCAGCTGCCATTTCAGCCGTGAAATCATAGAATGATATTAGTAGAATAATGTCGATTTTGTATCAATCCACTAAATTGTACAGATTTTCGTTCCATTGAAAAATTTAGGGCAATTATCAAGCGTACATTAGAGAAATGTGTCAAAACAATATAAAAAAACGACTGATTCAGAAGAAGTGCTGGAAAAATTAAGGATAAGGTAGACAGTAGTGACAGTGTTTTTCATAAAGATAAGACCATCCACCATTTTTATGTTTTTTTTTTTTGTGGTTTAATGTGACCCTATGTAAATGATACATTAATTCAAGCAAAACACTCAAAACGGATTATTTCATTTATTTGCGCTATTGATGAAGACAGAGCAAGTAACGACTGTTTATTTTTGTAGATTTAACTAACAATAACTACTTTATTATTCAACTAGCTGAACCCGGTGCGTGCGCTGCTACGCTTGCAACTAAATTAAGGAAAATTTAATATAACTGGCACGTTTATGGTTTTTTTTTCGAAATGAGTTTTTTTTTCTTAAATAAGCAGGGGTTCAAACTTCTATCAAAACATGCTTCTTACCCGAAAAATACACGTTTTGTGCTTAAGTAACCTGGATAGTTCTCATTTTTGGTAGAAATTAGTGTTTCATTTGTATGGGAGCCCTTCCTTTCCAGAGGGGGGTGGTTTCTCAAACCACCATAAAATCATTGCCTTCAAAACCCCTGACATGCCAAATTTGGTTCCATTTGCTTGATCACTTCTCGAACCATCCAACTGGGCTCTTCGATTTTAATAAAAATTTGAGTTTCAGAAAGGGGAGGGGTCTTGAACCACCATAGAAACATTCTTGCTTTCAAAACCCCCCACATGCCAAATTTGATTCCAATTGCTTGATTAGTTCTCGAGTTATGAAGAAATTTGTGTCTCATGTGAGCCTCCACCCTTCCTGAGAGAGTAGGGGTTTCAAACAATCATAAGAACCTTCCTCAGCCCCAAAAACCCCTTCGTATAAATTTTCACGTTGGTCGGTTCAGAACTGTCCGAGTCGATAAGGGTCTGACAGACAGAAATTCATTTTTATGTATATATAAATCAAGCCTCCAAGAACCCCCATTTGCTAAAAGTGGTTTCATTTACTTGATTAGTTCTCGAGTTATGCAGAAATTTGCTTTTTATTTTTATGGGAGCCCCCCCCCCCTTCCAAATGGGGAGGGGTATTGAACTACCATAGAAACATTTCTTGCCTCCAAAAACCTCAACATGCCAAATTTGGTTTCATTTGCTTCATTGGCTCTCGAGTCATGTTGAAAAATTTCATTTTTCTGGGAGTCTCCCTTTCCAGAAGGCGGAGGGGTCGCAAACCACCTTAGAAACATTTATTTGCTTCAAAAACCTCCACCGGCCAAATATGGTTCCATTTACTTGATTAATTGTCGAGTTATGCAGAAATTCGTGTTTCATTGGTATGGGAGCCCCGCCCCCCTACCAGAGAGAGAGGAGGGGTCTCGAACTACCGTAGAAACATTAATTGCCTTTAAAATCCCCGCATGCCAAATTTGGTTCCATTTGCTTTGTTAGATCTAGAGTTATAAAGGAATTTCAGTTTCATTTCTATGACAGCCCCCTTTCTAGGAGAGGGGAGGGGTCTCAAACCACCATTGAAACATTTTTCGCCTCCAGAAAACCCCACATGCCAAATTTGGTTCCATATGCTTGAATAGTTCTCGAGTTATGCAGAAATTTGTGTTTCATTTGTACGAGAGCCCCCCTCTTACAGAGAGCGGAGGGGTCTTGAGTTACTTTAAACACATTTCTTGCCTTCAAAAACCGCTACCTGCCAAATTTGGTTCCATTTACTTGATTAGTTCACGAGTTATGCAGAAAATTGTGTTTCATTTGTATGGGAGCCCCCCCCCCCCTACCAGAGAGAGAGAGGAGGGGTCTCGAACCACCGTAGACATATTTATTGCCTTTAAAATCCCCGCAAGCCAAATTTGGTTCCATTTGCTTTATTAGATCTGAAGTTATGAAGAAATTTCAGTTTCATTTGTATGACAGCACCCCTTCTAGGAGAGGGGAGGGGTCTCAAACCACCATAGAAACATTTTTCGCTTCCAGAAAACCCCACATGCCAAATTTGGTTCCATTTGCTTGTTAGTTCTTGAGATATGCAGAAACTTCTATTTCATTTGTATGGGAGCCTCCCTTTTTAGAGAGGGGAGGGGTCTCAAACTACCATAGAAACATTTTTTGCCTTAAAAACCTTCAGCATGCTAAATTTGGGTTCCTTTGTTTAATTAGTTCTCGAGTTATGCAGAAATTTGTGCTTCATTTGTATGGGAGCCCCCCTTTCCAGGGAAGGGAGGGGTCCCTTACTATCTTTAGAACCTTTCCCGGCCCCAAAAACCCCGGCATACAAATTTTCACGCCGATCGGTTCAGTAGTCTCCGAGCCTATTAGGGTCAGACAGACAGACAGACAGAAATCCATTTATATATATATATATAGATTAACTGCATTTTCCACCACGTTTAAATAAAAAAGTGTAGAGATGTGATGAGCTTCGCATAAACATAGCTTACAACGAGTCCATGTGTCAATCGAAAATAAATCCAACCAAGTTATATATTACGCGTGAGATGATATTCGTTGTCGACATTCGATAAAATTGACTACCCAAACGCTAAGCAGTACACCCCCGCTCCATTTTACTCAATTTTTGAGTACAATTGTATACTATCTCTTTTTCTCTCACGAAAATGTTACTCATTTTTCGTGAAAAGTGGATCCACTCATAAAATTGAGTAGATCCACTTTTTACGAAAATTGAGTAACATTTCCGTGAGAGAAGAAGAGATAGTATACAATTGTAATCAAAAATTGAGTAAAATGAAATAGGAGTGTAGGCCTTGCAATCAGGGTCACATTATTTTTTGTTCCCATCTTTAATTTTTGCCAAAACAAAATCTTTATAATCTGTGTTTAAGTGAAGAAAATTTTAGAAAACATCTTTGCTTCAAACTTTGTTTTGCAAAAATAGAATGGAAACTTTTCAGGTGTCTGAATGCATATGCATAATTGCTTTCGAGTTGAACGCAGCCATAAAATAGATATATACTCATCAAAACACCACTTTGTTTTTATTTGCCGATACAAAACGGTCTTTTCAATAGGGTTTAAGAGTAATTATCGATTTCCCCACAACATACTACAGCAAAACGGATCTTCTTTCTACAGAAATACGGATCAATAAACGAGGGATTCATGTTCTCGGGTGAATCGATCATTGCACTTGAGCCCTTTAAACAGGCCAGTATTGAAATGATAATGAAGCATGTTTGTTTTAATTACTAAAAGTTCAATAATAGGTGAATAAAATCGGAAGGGAACTAAAACTAAATCATTGTTATTATGTGTGTTTATAAATTTGTTGAACTTAGATTTTTGTGAGATTTGTGATGTCAATGTTAGCTGATCAACTCCCCCTTTCCTCTCATGTAACACTAGGATTGTAAGATAGCATCCAAAGTGTCCGTACTCAGGCGGTTCCGGATTTTGATACTATTCAGATTGTATTCCGATAAAACTCTCTCCACTACTGCAGAAGAATGCGAAAGTAGTAGAAAAATCGCAGTAAACTTTCTTAGCAAGAGAAAAGCCAGCTATCCATCTGCTCGTTTGAAACAACAAGTTTCCAATTCATTCGATTCTTTCACCTTGATGTCCTTACAGATGATTGCCGTCCTCAGATCACGAAACTCATTTTCGAATGGCAGCAGGGTAAATGCACCCTTCTTTTTGGGGAAATGCTCCTTAAACTTTGGAAAAATGCTCCTTAGATGCGTTTGCCCGGTATAATGCAATCGGAGGTATTAACAATTTATACCATTATTGGTGAGCCCCTTTGTGGGATATTGGTCACCCTATTATTATGAACACCCCTGATGATTTAGAGTTCATTCGAGCTTTCGTCGGCTTTCTCTCTCTCAATTTCTCGCTCTCTGGTTTTCTCTACAGAGGCATTTGGAAGCACACGAAGTAGACTCTTTCCCTTTACATGTTGGACCATCAGACGGACAGGACGTGATCGTAAGTAGCTCTCCACGCCCGCGGAGTCTGACCTCCCGATCTCTGCCAGCGCTTTTATTAAATTGTGAATCGGAAGAAAAAAAATTTGTTTGAGAGGAACCAGTGATGTGCTATTCTACAATTTTGTTTACTTCAATTTTTTTGTGAGAAAACAAGTTAGTTAGTCGAAGAAATCTTTACGCCTTGTCAGCCATCTTGAATAGTTGTGCTTATTATGAAAAGAACAAAGTTTTATTTTCTTATTTTTGTAAAGATATTGGAAACTGAAAGTAATCACCTTTTTTAATTTTTTTTTAATATACTTGCTGGAGAAGAACCAGAAAATGTGCAAAATAATTGAGGGCCGGTTCATAAACCACGCAGACTTATTTTTGAAAATCTCAGACCCCCCCTCCCCCCTCGTAGACTTTTCTCCATACAAATTTTTGAAATTTTGTATGGAGCGTAGACTTTGGTCAAACACCCCCCCTCCCCCCCAAAAAAGTATACGTGGTTTATGAATAGCCCCTGAAGCTGGCAGAGGATGCAAGAATCAATAGATACGACATAGAGATTGTCGTAAAAGTTGAGGCGCGGAAATAAGCATTCACGTTGGATACCATTTCGCACAGAAACACGGAGAGTGGCACAGAAGTTCTGGCTGTTTCGCGGAAATCAAATCAAGCAAACCGATTGTTCCGAAAGCGCACTGGAAATCCAGTATTGCCACCGGGCCATAGGAAAATGCAACGTTACGGAGTGACTCGCAAATAAGGTCGCCTTTATCAATGCTGGAAGTTCAACCGCTTGGCACATGCTCACGATGCTTGCTGGGCTAAGGAAAGAAATTTTTGGGGGGGAGGGAAGGGCCGCTTCTCCTCCGCGTCGCCCCTCAAGGGTCCCCCCCCAACCCCCCCCAAGGAAGAGAAGCGTGACACCCCGTCAGGTTGGACTGACGACAAAAGTCAGAACGAGATATGAATAGTAATTTGCTATATTTAGAGAAATAAATATTCAGACAATAACGCTAGAAAAAATATTGAAAAAACTGACCGAATAAACTTGCTTGTTGGATTCTTTTTACTGGTTTTTCTGTAGGGAAGAGGAAAGATGTGAGATATTGGTCACCCTATTATTGTGAACACATTATTATTGAGAGTTCATTCGAGCTTTCATCGGCATTCTCTCTCTCTCTCTCAATTTCTCGCTCTTTGGTTTTCTCTACAGAGGCACTACACGGCCAGCCATTTTAACTCAGTTCTGAGTCGTTTTTGACTCATTTTCGTCAAAAGTGGAGTCACTCAAATGTGAGTATGTGTTACTGGGATTGACAAGTCGACAGATCAAAAACATTCATCTGATTTGAGTCGATGTTTTTGATTTGTCGACTTGTCAATCCCAGTTACATTTACTCAAATTTGAGTGACTCCGCTTTTGACGAAAGTGAGTCAAAAACGACTCAGAACTGAGTTAAAATGGCTGGCCGTGTCGGATGCACACGAAGTCGGACGCCGCACCCTTGTGTACGTTTTGAAACAGTGACTTGTTGTCAGTTCATTCGTAAACAGCAAACTGAATTTCTGTTCTTTAATTTACGAAAACAAAAATGAATTCATGTAGAGAACAAATTCGCATCTTGACGGATTCTCAAACATGGAAATCAGACGGAAGCTGTGCATTTGAAGTTGAACACACTCTTTGTTTACAGGACCATAAAAAGTTTCATAGATACTGGCACTGTTTATCCTGAGCCGTTCACAAACCATAATAGCATATTCCTTGGAGTTGTGCTGTCTGAAAAACGGCAAAAGCCTTGTCCCAACAATTGCTTCAAATCCTCTTTGAAATAGGTCTCATCATCAATGACGCATCGGTATTTCATTAGCATCTACGAGTAGAGCTTTCGGGCAGGCGTTTGTCTCGAATTGTGAAGTTCTGCACCTTTTACGATTTCAGTCAGAATCGATTTTTGGCCCTCTGGACGGAACTTTGCGAAACATAAAGTATTTTGAGCATCTGGGCTCTTTCCGTTTCTAGCGCGTTGGTCTCGGTTTGTGGTCAATTGTCATCCGTACCTGGAAATTTTGGCGGACCTTTCCCTCCTGATCAACCCATCAACCCAGGATTGGGCATGTGGGTTATAAAAATCCCTTCGCGAACGATTTGCTGATTTTCTTCCATTTCGACTCCCAAGCAGCACACATCTGTCAAAATAAGTTGCAGCAACTTGATTATGACTCAAATCAGTTGCATAGCAGTTATTTTAACTGATTTGCAACAAGTGGGCTACTAGGGACGGGATCCTTACGGACAATTGCAGATGTAAGCAGATTTAAACAATAAAATCTAGAGAAAAACTGGACAAAATTTGGTTAATTTCGGTCAAGTATGAAAAAGTTGCGCAAGTTTTAAAAGTTAGAGAGGAGATGAGACAATCGATCATATCACATAAGACCTATTTAATTGTTTAAAACGATTTGTAGAACGTCAAAGAGCAATTTTTATGTCATTGATAAACTTGTCATGAACGGGCAAAAGGGCTCAACCGGTCCGATCTCGGCTTGCTGCCAATCTTACCGTCTAAAAACGGCCCTAAACCAAACCAATGGCCCAACTCAACGCAATGCAGCAATACTTGGACCATCTTTGTTTTTTGAGAGCTAGTAATATAACATTTTGAAATATTCAACATTTTAATGCAGCAAATGGCCTAACGTAAGGTCTGTATCCACATTAATCCGGATACCTTCAAGTCATTGTAACTTTTGAAATATTGCACGTAGGAATGAAAAATTTCACTGTGGTATAGCTGAGAGTCTATGATGAAAAAGACTATGATTGATGTTTACATTTCATGTTTAGTATTCAAGATGGCGACGAAAGAAAAACAAGTGCGCGAGCGAATTTTGTACGGGCGTACGGCAAATCCTGACTTGTCAATACGGGACCTTGCAAAAACATTGGATTTGCCTAAATCCACTGTTCACGACGTGCTCAAATCATTTTCGGAACGCTTGACGGTGGAGAGGAAACCGAGAAGTGACAAAAAAATTGAACGCACTGATCCTGTCATGGACCGAAAGGTGAAAAGGATATTAACGAAAAACCCAAATCTCTCCATTCGAACGGTGGCTCGTAAAATAGGGATGTCACCTGGTTTTGTCCAAAAATCAAAACAACGTTTGGGACTTAAGTCGTATAAAGTAAAAACAGTTCCAGATCGCAACGATAAACAGAATTTGGCAGCAAAATCACGGGCTCGACGTTTGTACTGCGAATATTTGACGAAGTTTTCATGCGTTGTTATGGACGATGAAACTTATGTCCTGGAGGATTTCAAGCAGCTTCCAGGGCTGGTTTTTTATTCTGCCATGGCCAGAAACGCTACAGCTGAGCATTTCAGAACGAAGAAGGCATCGAAATTTCCCAAAAAATACCTTGTGTGGCAAGCAATTTGCACGTGTGGCAAAAAGAGTAAATCTTTCGTCACTACAGGCACAATCAACAAGGAGATCTATCAGAAAGAGTGTCTGCAGAAGCGATTGCTACCCTTCATCAAAAGTCACAATGAAAAACCTTTGTTCTGGCCCGATTTGGCATCATGCCACTATGCTAAAACTGTGATGGAGTGGTACCAAGCAAATCAAGTGAACATTGTACCAAAAACCTGAAACCCGCCAGATTGCCCAGAGCTACGACCAATCGAGAGATATTGGGCTCTGATGAAGCGGAAGCTTTCTGGAAAGAAGCAAGGAAACAAAGACGTCAAACACTTCCAGCAAATTTGGACAAAGACGGCTTCTACGATTTCTGAAGAGTCTGTACAAACCCTAATGGACGGAGTTAAGCGCAAAGTTCGAAAATTTTATGCAAATGCCGAATAACTATGATTTGTCTTAACAATTGTTAAAACACATCCCATGAATCTGAAATAAACAACTACGACGGAAATATAATGCGAAATCTATGTTTTATTCATGCTTTGAGGTGTCCGAATTATTGCGGATACAGACCTTAGTATAGGTCAACCATGCGGTCGAGATTTGTACAAAGCCCTTCTGGTGTTTTTCAAAGTCGATACTTGGCAATACCCTTTCATACACGCCGCTGATGCAATATTCACAGAATGTAATTTCACCTCTCAAAATACCACATCTCCGATTCCCGTTGATGTCGCTGGCTATGGCAGAACAACCAACATGGTTGTGAATTGTCTCCGCCGCCTGGCCGTCTTCCTTCAGCTTAGTGAACTTGTACGTGCGCGTTTTAAGTTTGGAGAACTGGACTGCGTGACGGAATGTCTCAGAAACCAGTAGCTCACAACAATGGTAATAAGACAGCCGGAAATTGTCTGGCCGAAAACTTTAACGTACCTCCGTTGCATCGTACGCCTCTCCGCCTGGCTCATCCTACTTAAAGTATGAGCGAATTGTCACCGCCATGGCGCCGGTGAAAATTAAATTTCCATTCTTCTCCTAACTTATCCTAATATTGTTTTATTGCAGAACAACTTGAGAATTTTAATTAAATTTTCAAAGCCTGCTCCGCCGGTCCCGCTCGTCGCCCAGGTGAACCGACTAGATCCGAGCACACTTCCGGAGGGGACGTGCAATAGTTGTGCCAGCAACTTTCATCGTTTCACCACCACCAGGAGTCGAAGGGGTGGATATAAAAGGAAGGAACATGTTTCCTGAAAGTGAATCCTTTTCGGGGCTTGCAATCGATACCTTTATGGGGTATTCTTTCAAGTGTGAGTGTATATGAGGAATAAGATAATTGTAGGGAATTGTTTCGGTCTGGGGTTCTGGTTGGAGGTTAAACTACTGTTCCAGTAGTGGAATGGACGAAATTTAAGTTTTCTGATTAAATTGGATGGACCGACGAAAGTTGTGAGGATTATGTCTTAATGAACAGATTGCGAAATTTCCTAACTGGCCTCCGGGTAGTTTTTTGAGCACAGTTATCGGATTAGGGGAGGAGATTATGGTAAACTGTGAACCGCTGTAATTGGGTTTGTTCGGTAGAAGTGCACAATAGATATCATGTCTGATGTTTGATGAGATGGAAAACAGTGATTGGATACAGTTTTTAGTGGGCATGGCTGATAAATATATTAGTACAACTTGTTTGACTTCAGGCAAAGTTGGAACGATTTATGATATCTCCCTTTTTCGAATTTTCAAAATTTTCAAAAAACAATGGAATACTTTTTCGGAAAACTGGCTTTATTAAAAATTAGTGAACTAAATTTGCAATTTTGTGATATAAAAATGTTCAAATATCTGTTCACATGTTTTCGAAAATCATTTATAAATCACAAATTTAATGCATACGTTATCGAGGTTGACAACGTTGATCATCAATATGTCAATTACACAAAGGTTTTTTTTTACGCGGTTTTTTTTACACGGTTTTATGTTTGCACGGATTCCGGAATTAACGCGGTTTTTTTTGCACGGTTTTTTTCCAATCCTTTTGCAATGAAAAACACTTAGAAGATTTTGTGAACAGTGGAATGGATAGCCCAATAAGGTTTCAAGAGGCAAGTGAGGGCCCCAGGGCCGGAATGTGTGTGGAGATAAATGGGGATAATACAGGCACATTCATGATGGTATATCTCGAGACCCTTAATATCTGCAAAGCTGCGGTCTTGAGTAAAGTTGTTCAGAAGGTCAAGGGCAATCGAAAGGTGAACCGTTTTGTTTGGAATTCCATCACTACGTGGCGCTAGTAAGCATGCAAAATTGAGCATTTTCAGCTTGTTCTATCTCATCACAACAGTGCTTTCAACACTGGTGATAAACTCCATTGCTTTTTCCTCCGCTGGAGCACTATTTAACTTTAAAAAAATATCCACTGTTTGCAAGTATGAATTCAAGTCGTGTTTGCAAGTCGAGTTATAGCTAAGACTAATTGTATTTCATCTATTAATTTCAATCCCCACTTGGTTCCCGTTAAGTTCATTTCAAGTATTCATTCTCTCTCAAAACGTATCTCCTAATCCCTCACCTATCAATGCTTACCGTGTCACTTCTAAGAAATTTTGTTTCTGCAATGAATGAAGTCGGGTCTAAGTGCGGGTCAAAAAGTTGTCACTTCTTCTTCGAATTTAGACCGACTATTGGAAAGTTCAGCGCTCACCAGCGAACGAACGACAACGGCCTCCGACTTATTGATTTCGCCGCCTCCAAAAATATGGCCATTTGTAGCACCTACTTCCAGTACAGCCTCCAGTATAAGTACACCTGGAGATCACCGCAGCAGACAGAATCGCAAATTGACCACGTTCTGATCGATGGACGGCACTTTTCCGACATTACCGACGTCAGGACCTATCGTGGCGCTAACGTCGACTCCGACCACTACCTGGTGATGGTAAAACTGCGCCCAAAACTATCCGTCGTACACAACGTACGGTACCAACGCCCGCCACGGTACAACCTAGGGCGGCTGAAGCAACCGGATGTCACCACGGCCTACGCGCAGAATATCGATGCAGCGTTGCCGGATGAGGTTGTGCTCGACGAAGCCCCTCTCGAGGACTGCTGGAGGAATATCAAAGCAGCCATCAACGACGCAGCAGAGAACGTCGTCGGGTACGTTGAGCGGAGTCGAGGGAACGACTGGTTCGACGAAGAGTGCAGGGAGGTTTTGGAGGAGAAGAACGCAGCGCAGGCAATAATGCTACAGCACGGGACCCGGCAGAACGAGGAGCGGCAGGAAAAGAAACGCCGCCTGGAAGAAGCTGAGTGCGAGGCGATGGAGCAGCTGTACCGTTCCCAAGAAACACGGAAGTTCTATCAGAAGCTCAATACGTCCCGAAAAGCCTTTGTGCCGCGAGCCGAAATTTGTAGGGATAAAGATGGGGGCATTCTGACAGACGTGAGGTGATCAAAAGGTGGAAGCAGCACTACGACGAACACCTGAATGGCGCAGAGGACGCGGGCGTTGAAGTCCAAGTCGGTGGAAGAAATGACTACGTCAGCACAGCAGAGGATGGGAACGAACCAGCTCCCACGCTGAGGGAAGTTAAGGATGCTATCCAACAACTCAAGAATAACAAAGCAGCTAGCAAAGATGGCATCGGAGCTGAGCTCATCAAGATGGGCCCGAAAAGGCTGGCCATCTATCTGCATCGGCTGATAGTCCGAATCTGGGAAACGGAACAGCTACCCGAGGAGTGGAAGCAAGGGGTTATATGCCCTATCTACAAGAAAGGCGACAATCTGGAGCGTGAGAACTACCGAGCGATCACAGTCCTAAACGCCGCCTACAAAGTGCTATCCCAGGTCATCTTCCGCCGGCTTTCACCAAAAGTAAATGAGTTCGAGGGAAGTTATCAGGCCGGTTTCATCGACGGGCGCTCGACAACGGACCAGATCTTTACTGTACGGCAAATCCTCCAAAAATGCCACGAATACCAGGTCCCGACGCATCATCTGTTCATCGATTTCAAGTACGACAGTATCGACCGCATAGAGCTATGGAAGATTATGGACGAGAACGGCTTTCCCGGGAAGCTCACTAGACTGATTAAAGCTACGATGGACGGTGTGCGAAACTGCGTGAAGATTTCGGGCGAACATTCCAGCTCGTTTGAATCACGCCGGGGACTACGTCAATACATTGCGCTAGAAGGTGTCATGCGAAGAGCCGGGCTCAACAGCCGGGGTACGATTTTCACTCGATCCGGTCAGTCGAAAACAAAGTACATGCTAGCAGGAGGTACCGAGCGCGACAGGGACCGCCTAGGCAGCAGTGTTACGATAGACGGGGATACGTTCGAGGTGGTGGAAGAATTCATCTACCTTGGATACTTGCTTACGGCTGACAACAACAACAGCCGTGAAATCCGTAGACGCATCATCAGTGGAAGTCGTGCCTACTACGGGCTCCAGAAGAACTTGCGGTCAAGAAAGATTCACCCCGCACTAAATGTACCATGTACAAAACGCTGATAAGACCGGTTGTTCTCTACGGGCACGAGACGTGGACGATGCTCGAGGAGGACCTGCAAGCACTTGGTGTTTTCGAACGCCGGGTGCTTGACCATCTTTGGCGGCGTACAGGAGGATGGAGTGTGGCGGCGAAGATGGAACCACGAGCTCGCTGAACTCTACGGCGAACCCAGCATTCAGAAGGTCACGAAGGCTGGAAGGATACGGTGGGCATGGCATGTTGCGAGAATGTCGGACAACAACCCTGCAAAAATGGTGTTCGCCTCGAATCCGGCCGGTAGAAGAAGGCGTGGGGCACAGCGAGCACGATGGGCGGACCAGGTGCAACAGGATCTGGCGAGTGTGGGTCGTCAACGAGGTTGGAGAGAGGCAGCCATAGACCGAGTATATTGGCGAAATGTTGTAGATGAAGTCATATCGTAAATACGATGTGTGGCTATTTAAATAAATAAATAATACTGTAAACGTAGTTTTAACAAATCAATATATACTGTATACTGTATACTGTAGTGTATTCGTGGAATACACTAGTTATTTGGGATATTTCACTCGTAATAAATCATGTGTATTAATACGATGAATTCGCCTGGGCTTTTTTTTGCATCGATATATCAGCATGATCAATATCGGGGGAAAAAGGGAAATCCTCATTTTGGTGCGTCAACTTTGACGCCAGCTGTAGTCCAAATCACTTGAAGGAAACAGTTCAAATTTTGTCCACATTATTTTCTATATTTTTGGAGGCTATAATGAAATTTTTAAAAAGTTACCTAAATTTTTCACAGAATTACGGATATTTAAGATTGGTCTGTCCAAAAACGACTTTTTTCACATATGTTATGAAAACTTCAAATTTATAAATTTAAGCAACATGAAATTTTGGTCACATTAGGTCTATACATTAGTTATAGTGTGTCTGTTTCACTTTCCCTCATTCCCAATCTCATGTAATGATGATTTATATTTGATACAATTGAATCATATTAATGGAAAGATAGCCACATCAACATTACGCCTCAATAAAAATTTGTTCTTGGACTATTTGTAACATCCACACATAAGGAAACGAAAACATGAATTCCAAAGCTAAAAAGCGGTTGTATCGAGAATGGATGGCACATTTGTTTATGCACGGTAGAGACATCTACAATTTGTAGATGCTCTGGGGTTGGAACAACTACACATGTTCTATCTGTGTCAACAAATGATTCGTGCTTTTGACAGTTGCGCGTTGGGCACTACCCAGGTAACCAATAAGCAGACTCAAAGCGTCTTTACGGCAGCCTATCAAGCAATTAAGTCGCCTTAAATGCAACATAAATGCCACTTGTGGCCCAATATACGGCTGTTTTACTGCAATGCTATGATAATGCTTCATTAATGCTATTTTGCATTCGAATTGTTTATTACAGGCTATAAGCATTTAAACAGCATTTGGAATGCAACTTTACAACAGATAGCATTCAAGATGCTGTTATAATGCTAATATAATGCTTGCAGCATCTGAAATGCAGATTTCGGGTTGATTTACTGCATATGCTAATGCTTATTGGTTACCTGGGTATTTATGAAGGTAGCTTTATAAAAGTACAAATTTGTTTCGTTTCAGAAAACAACGAATAGATTCGTTATTCCTCCCTTCGATATCGTAATATAAACTAAAATTAATTTTCAGTTTACTAACGCTCCCAGCATCGTAGTACGGGTTCTCAAAAAAAGGAGTTTGCACAATCAAACCCCAGCACAACCCAAGATAAGAATTACACCAATGCGCATTCGCAATGTCTTAGACGACCAAATCGTAAAGAAAAAGTGTATGAGAATATATTGCCTTATGATCCTTCACTCAATGCGCACGGCTGTTGACGGCTTGGAAAAGAGTGTCAGCATTGTTGTTCAGCTATTATCTTCCGGAAAATAATGACCTATTCCGACAGGATTGTAACACTCAAACCGAAAGCGCCTTGGGAGGCTCCCCTTTAACCCAACCCCTAGCCATCGCCGCAACGCATATCAAGATTTCGTCGAAACGGTTCTGTCACATTTCGGTCACGGATGGTGAGAAGAGAACTCCAAAAAAAAAAAAGAAAGAAACGATAAACATGTGGCTGACAAACCCTGTGGACAGTTATGAAGCGATGGGTTGGAGGCGCAAGGCTGACAGAAAATAAAAAAGAAAAGAAAGAACCATTGCCATGAAGTGGTGATGATTGATGATATTGTTTTCCACGTCATGGGCTGCTCAGTTTGAGAGGGGCGTTTCAGTTGTCACACACTCCACTAGTATGATGAGCTCGGAAGGAAAATGACAAAATTGTAAAATTAACGTGAAAATGGTTGACTTATTGTTACATATAAAACGTTCTTTCAATTCAAATGTACTCAAAAAAAAAAGAAGAGTTTGCTGATTGTTTTCTATGAACCGGGGAAACAAGATGTCCAACTCAAATACTCATTTTCCAAGAACCATTCGAATGTCAAACCCAAACCCCCCGCCCGCTATTCTTTTGCTATTTGTGTAGGTTCTGTGCGTTAAAACCCCATTCTATTTTCTGCTTCGCATTTTTTTTATATTTATTTTGGTTCAGTTCCATTGTATTTACAAACTAGGTTACAAAAGACATCTCCTTCATGAGCCTTTTAGAGGCCTTTGTGACGGTATTGTGTCGTTGTCGGGGTGGGTCAGTTGTTTTTTCTTCCTTCGTACGTGAGTGTTAGGAGGGGGAGGGGGGGAATAAATTAATGATGTAGTGATAAATTAGCTGACTCTCTTTTCCATGGGCCAATGTAGGGTGGGAAGCTATTTCCACATTCATTCTCCCATTTGCGTCACACCGAGCAAAAGCGATAAATAAATCAATGAATTTGATGTTTGCTGATCGTCCACATGTTTGGTATGATTGTTCGATTCAAGGTATTAAGGCACGGATATTAATACCCGTTCGAACAAAAGAGGTGTAGTGTTGTAACGTTTGTCGAAAATTAGATCTTCACCCTGCCTTCTTCGACTCCCGTTGAAGGGTTCTGAAGCCGACGGGTGACAAGTGGAAAAGTCGAAAAGTGGTTCACTTCTTCTATGTATGCTTTTTTTTCGATCGATTGTGGAAACGAGGAGGGGGGTGGGGGTTACATAAAACGACCACCACGGGAGACTGACAGCGGATCACGGTTTGGGATTATCAGATCAATGAGGCCATGTTTTCCGAAGGTGGTTTCGTTTACATCGGGTGGGTTCGGTTTTGTGACGAGAATGACGCTGATTATGGCTATCAGTTACAAACTGACCGATAAGCGACTGCAGCGTGGAGAAGGAGTGTCAGCGTCACAGAGTTTTTTTTTGTTTTGTTGGTAAACAAAGCACCTCGACGAAGCAAGCGATGATAGATGTATGCGGAATAAAAAAAAAGGTACAGGCTCAACATTTCACCGTCTTTCTCCAGCCGCCATGGTCGGTCAGACCGCAGATCAAAGTGACAACAAAAAGCTACCTGTCAAGGTGTGTACAATGTCATGAGTATCATCATTAATTCAAGACCAGAATAATTCGAGCTCTGTTCCTTTCTGTTTACGTTCCGGGGAGGGACAGGAGACAGCCGTCAGCACTAATTCTCTTATCACTATCAGATGAGAAGCAACTCGAAACTGTCGCTGGCACTTACCTTTCAAATGGTCCGGCTGGGAGGCCTCGCCGACGTTCCGCATGATATCGCTGAGGCAGTGCTCCAGCGAACGCATATCTAATCCATTGTTTAATCCGGTGCGGTCCTGCAAGAAAAGCCATAACATAAAAGAAGAAGAGTATCAGTATTAGCGGCATAGGCAGTGTCGAAAATTTTAGGGGCTTTAGTGGCAAGAATGTTTCGAGTTCGGTTGAGGGGCACACAGCGGGGGAATTACGGTGAGTGAGTAAGATTAAGCTTTAGGCGGTAATTATTGTGAGGTTAGTTTGCGAGTGGATGTCGAATCTTTGTTTTTATGGCTCTATAGCTCGGGGCAGTGGGGAGCAAAATTTTGACGAGCAATTCAGAATGGAGAAATTCGTCACGTAATTTGCGTCGTAAGACTTTGAAATGATTTCATAATTTTAGTTATGACGGATTCCATGCCAAATGACCGATCGACCAAACCTCGGTGTCGAAGACTGATAATTTTCCACTGATAGAATTTTTTTTTTTTTGATTCTCGAGGGAGTTTAAATAAGGTCGTAAGTGTTTTTGCATGGGTTTGATTCAAACAATTTTAACTCGAAAAACATTGATTGTATAAAAAAAAACTTTTTGAAAGCGAATTGTAGGGAGCTATAATGGGGTTTGTGGAGAGAATATTGGACTGGTCGAAAATAAAAGCTCCATAAAAAAACTTGATAATAAACCTAAAATTAAAAAAAAAAAAAAATAAATATCTTTTTTCTCACAACAAATTTTTACCACAAAAAAAAAAAAACAAAAATATGCTTTTATAAAAAAAAAAAAAAAAAAAAAAAAAAAAAAAAAAAAAAAATTGCGACCCAAAAAATGGTGGTTTTTTAAAAAAATAATTTTTTTTAAAAAAAAAAAATTTGTCGGCGGCAAATAAATATTCCCCCCCCAAATTTAAAAAAAAAAGGAAAAAAAAAAAACTCTTTTACCAAAACCGTTTTCAATATACTTTAAATTTGTTTTATTAAACAAACAAAAAAATGTATTTCGCCCTATTCAAAACTTATCCGTGGTTCTCTATCAGCAAACCCAAGTAACATTGCCAAAACCATCCAGCTTTATTAAGTTTTATTAAAGTTTTACGAAAGCCACTAATAATCAATTCGGCTTTATTATGGCAGCAAGATATGCCAATAGGTTTCAAATTTTAGTCAGGTTTATAAGAACCTACACAGCTTCTTTACAACGATCTTAAAACCTTGACTTCTAAAATTCCTTTTACTCCTATCAAAGGTTTTATTTTGACTTTATTAACTCATAAAATGCTGTTTTGAAATGCCGTTTTAGGACTCATTCATATTATCTTATTATGGTCAGTTGAAAAAGCATTTTAAAACCATTTTGCCTCCAGTAAATGCATTAAACGGCTAACTGGCATTGAGGAAAACTACCAAGCAACCAGATAGTTTTATAGTGGCCATTGCTAAGATAAATTGGATTTTTGGCAAAACTGTGATTTCTTGCAATCGCCATGTTGAAATATATGAAATAATTGAAATGTGAAAAAATAAATACACCAAATTTTAAATGTAATACAATTTAACTGTAGATCTGAGACAAACTTCGGTATTCGTTTAGATAACCTTATTGAATTCCATCAATTTTCAGGAGTTTCATGATTTATTTACGGAATATAATTCTTTCAATTTTGTTTTTGTTGTTGTAAACTCGCATAATTTCCATGGCGCATTAATTTTCAGCTCTTATCGTGCCAATATTCACCATAAAATTAAATGCGCATATGATTTGGACCATGATACGCTATAAAAAAAACTCAATTTGTTTTATATATTTTGCTATCAATCATAATTTCCCGCAACAGAAGAACTTTTTTCTGAGCCATTATTTGCTGTTGAGTGAATCAGAAGAGCAGCAAAGCAAAACAACAAAAACCAACCACGATATCGCCGTGAAGTTTGACAGCTGTGGCCATTCAGCCCTATGCTGGTTTTGATGGCGGCCAATAGGTTTTATGATGGTTCTCAAGTGGTCATAACATCTTTCATTAGAACATTTTCAAAATCTTTATGGTCTTAGAAAGGTTTTATTAATTTGTTTTCACAACCATCTATAGAGTGGGCCACTTTGTACACATTTCGGCTTTAAAGATGCATAGAGGAGGTGTTGGTGGACAAAACAGTTTTGAATGTAGTGTCATCAACAAAGCCGGGAGGAGTGCTATACGGCTGGAATAGAACTGAAATTGTTACTTGGGAAAGGTGACATTCCAACACCACCCACACACAGACACAAACAAAACACAATATAAGAGAAGAAGAAAAAAATAATTAATTAAAAAAAAAAAAAATAAAATAAAAAAAAAACGTAATTAATCTTTATTTTTAATTACGAAAAACACAAAAATAAAGATAGAAAAAAAAAAAAACTTACCAACACAATTTTCGAAACATTTTACTCACCATATAAAGCTCGCAAAAAAACCACCGCCATTATACCCCCCCCCCCCCCCCCGCAAAACACCCCACACGTTTTTTTTTTTTTCCACAAATTTGAAAAATTTGCTCTTCCCGCACCCAAATACCGACATGAACTAGAAAAGATAGTTAATTGTGCACAAAAATCTAGAGAATCCTTCGTGGTCTGCCTCAAAAATAGCAAAAGTGTTAAAATTCCCAAAGTCAACGGTGTGTCTTGTAATCAAACGGTACAAGGATACTCTGAGTGTGGATAGAGCACAGCGCACTAAAATGTGGCACTAGGGACAAAGAGCTGAGGAGAAAGGTGTTGAGGTACGTGAAAGGCAACCCAGGTGTCTCCATACGTGATTTGGCATAGAAATACGATTCCAATTTTTCCACCGAGCGTAACATCCTTTCAAGAAAAGGATAGAAGTCTTTTTGTGCCAGTAAACATCCGAATCGCTCCCTGAAACAAAATTTAGCGGCCAAAAAGCGAGCACGATTACTATACGAACGAGTTTTGACGAAATGTGATGGCTGTATTTTAATGAATGACGAAACATATATCCAAATGGATTAAAAACAAATCCTCGGACGAAAATTTGACCTGGCAACTGGTCGTGGGGATGTCCCTTCCAGGTATAAATTTGTTTTTGCTGATAAGTTTGTTCGGAAACTAATGATTTTGGCAAGGATTTTGCAGTTGCGGCCGTGAAACCAAGGCTTTCATCACATCTCACATAATGACGTCGGAGGTTTACATTAAAGAGTGTCTGAAAAAGCGGATTTTACCCTTCATTAGGCAGCTCAAGACCAACGTTACGTTTTGGTCGGATCTGGCCAGCTGCCACTACTCTAAGGAGGTACTAGAATGGTATGCAGCAAACAATGTTAATTTCGTCGCCGAAGAGATTAATCCTACGAATTGCCCTGAGTTTAGGGCGATCGAAAAATATTTTGCAATTTTCAAGCGAAAACTTAGAGGATGCGGTAAAGGAGTGACATATGCACAACAAATGCGTTTTAAGTGGAATAAGTTCGCCGGTACAGTGTCACCAGCGACTGTGCAGATCAAGATGGCATCCATCACAATAAAGTGCGGCAGTTCATTCGAAACGGTGAAATGTAATAACTTGTTATACATCGTTCAAAAGCTGAATAAATATTCTTTTGTTTGACATTTTGATCAACCGTGTATATTGTTTAATTCTTGAGTTATGATCACTTGAATGCGTCCAAATGTACTTTGACTCGGGCTTTATTTTATTTTTACAAACATCATGAATACTCGAGGTACCTTACATCTTTTGAAAACAGTTTAGCTCTTATTCTGTTCCATGAAATGGGAACAAAAAAGTGGTATTTTTGTGCACCACTTACCATCTTTGTCTGTTGAAAGATATTGCTGCATTCTGTTATTTCTTGATCATATTCTTCTTGTGATGTATTACAAAGTGACATTTTTGTCAAATAATTATTATATTTTTGGTTGGCTCAATTATATAACTCCTCTGCACTTTTGATTGGCTGTTCGTGTTCTAAAGATAGACTTGCATTTCGAGCCATTCGTTCCAATGTGCCATGGGATGTGGTTAAAAAATGCCATACAGTATCAACGTTATATTTGGATTTATATCTACAAAGGCTTGCTCTTTTTTTTTTTTCTTTTTTTTTTTGCGGCGGCGCCCCCCCCCAAAAAAAAGGTTGTTTTTTAATTTTTTTTTTAATTTTAAAAAAAAAATAAATTTTGAAAATAAAATACCAGCTTAAGAAACCAAAAAATGACAATAAAGCTAAGAGATTTTAGCTGTGGCGACCCGATCCGGTCTTCATTTATGCCATCACGGATCGCCACAATGGCCCCTAATTTTACACACCTCCTTGTTATTTGTCACCTAGAGTTGTAATCAAGGAAGAGTTCTCTACTTGCCTTGGTTAAGACATTTTCATGGTCACTAAGCCATGCTAAGTCATGCTTACTAAGCCTTTTTGTTTTCCTGGTTTTTTTTCGCCAGTTGAACGTAAGTTGAGAATGTTTGAGGATAGAAAGAGAAAGAGAGACGGTAGGTTAATTTTTAGGTTTAAACTTAGGTATGTTTTTTGAATAAAGTGAGTCAGATTTCGACAGCCGACCCGTCAGGTCGGCTGGTTAGCATTATCAAACAGCGATTTTGATTAAAAAGAAATGATGACATCCATCCGGGAGTGTAAAAAATGAACCAGTGTCGGACCGCCTGGAAACATTGCACATTGCGTTACCAACTCTGAATATTAAATGACAAACGGATGAATTGTAGCCCGATCGTTATTGCAATAACTACTTTGCGCAGCATCTTGAAGCACAAATAAATAATTTTCAGAAAAGTCACATACTACTACAACTTCTCCGTTTTTTCAAAGTAGAATTTAGAGTGTTGAAGGATTATAAAATTCTGGGTTATCAACTTTTCCGACTTAGCACAAAAGTACAATACAAATTTATCAACCTGTTGAATAAGCGTTTCAAGAAATCCATAACTCGCAAATTATATAGGATAAGTTGCGTTCCTCTAATTCTATCAAAAAAAAAAATCTGTGTGGGTTGGACAACGATCGCATTCGCGAGGATAACAAAGTTTTGATCTAGTTTCTGTATTGCACAATATTTTATCCATGTTCTAGCTGAACCCGGTGCGACCGCTCCTACGCTTGCAACTACATGAAAGGGAATTTAAAAGAACTGGCACGTTTATGGTTGTTTTTCGGAATGATTTTTTTTTTCTTTAATAAGAAGGGGTTCGAAACTCTATCAGAACATGCTTCTTATCCAAGAAATACACATTTTGTGTTTAAATTACATGGATAATTCTCATGTTTGGTTGATATTTGGGTTAAATTTGTATGAGAGACCACCCTTCCAGAAGAGGAAGGTTCTCAAACAATCATAAGAGCCTTTCTCAGCCCCAAAAACCTCTGCATACAATTTTTTACGCCGATCGGCTCTGTAGTTCCCAAGTCTACGAGGGTCACACAGACAGACAGAAAGACAGAAATTAATTTTTGTAAATATAGAAATCCTGCCTCCAAAACCCCCACATGCCAATCGTGTCTTAAATTGGTTGTTTAGTTCTCGTGTAATGTAGAAATTTGTGTTTCATTTGTATGAAAGCCACTCCCCCTCTTAAGAGGGGGAGGGGTCTTGAACTACCACAGAAATATTTCTGGCCTCGAAAAAACTCCACACGCCAAATTTGGTACCATTTGCTTGATTTGTTATCGAGTGATGCATCAAATTGTGTTTCATTTGTATGGCAGCCCCCCTTCCAGAAGACGGAGGGGTCCTATCCCTAGTAACAAATTCAATTTTAAGGTACACTTGAAGAAGTTCTCAAGACTCATTTGATAAAACCACGCATAAAACTAGATATTCTACATAACATCGATAAAACAGCCATAAAACCCTCATAAGTTCAAAAAGCCCATTCTACATGAGGTTCTCAAGACTATTTCCCAAGATTCGCTTAAAACTTGATAGTTTTATCGGTACATACTTGTAATGACAAGCAGGACATGCTTAAAACTATGATAAAACTACCACAAGTTTTGGTAGTTTTATGATTTTCCTCTTTAAGAACACTTCCAGTCCGTCACAAATATGTTTCGAAGATTCCATTTTTGGATTCGTTCTGCTGAATCGTTTCTTTTCCAAAGTGGATACGTATGTAAATTAATTGTAAAATTGACCATAAATGCATAAGTTTTTTGCCTGCAGTTAAAAAAATTTCATGCGACGTTCAGTTTATTGGTGTTTTATAACATAAAAGTTCGAAAATTTTAATGCGCCACGGAATCATTGCTAGAACATTGATTTATTTGAAAAATAAAAAATACTTGATAATTCAACAATAAGTGATAAATTGTTAGATCTTGAATAAATTGTTTCTACAATCCATTTTAAGTTTCAAAATGTATTTTAAACAGCAGAAATTGTTCGTAGCATTGGAAAAACGAGAGTTTTGTTGCATATATATGAAAATGGCTACCATTCGGAGGGAATCCAGAATAGCCACGTTCGCCATTTTTTCAGTGGTTTTATCTAAAACTACCATAAAACGCATATAAAACTAATATTTCTTGCACAAGACTAACAAGATTTTTTTAGGAGCGCGATAAGTTCATCTTTACTTGTTCTATTCTTGAAAAAGAGGAGTAACGCTTGAATAAAACTTGTTTGAATTGCTCAAGGTAAACAAGTCTTTCGTAAGATAGCCATAAAATCATTGTGGAGAAGGCACATCATAAACAAAGAAAATGTGAACGTTCAAATCAAAAGTGCCTATGCATAGTTGTTGTTCATAATTACAGCTTATAATTTGTGGTTTTAATCACCAGCGTAAGGCGATTAAAACATTAAAAAAAAATTCTGACTTGAATATGCTAACAATGTATTTGGGAAGAAGAACAAATAATAATATTGCGTCGATGGCTGAAACATCAGTTGAGCGAAAGATGATTTTTCTCTTGATCTGTACGCTGAACCTAGCTTTGGAAGAAGTGCACTGTGTAGTGGATCACTAAGCGATTCCAGCGCACTACTTCCGACTTTGGATTAAACGTGCGGATCATGGGAAAATCGATTTCCGCTTAGATGATATACCAAGTTTTACTTGCAACGAGTATAAATATTGTGTAGCCTTTTGGGAACTGAAATGCACGACTCGGAAGAATTCAACATTAACATAACATTTTACAATCGTAGTGCACATTAAACCTTACGTCAAAAGTACTGCGCTGTATTTCCACGGTGGTGCGCCATATAACGCACTACCTGAGACGTTAGGTTTAACTTGCATAACTGGCATAAAATTAAATATCATGAGTTAGATATTTCGGTTTTCAACTGGCGAAACATTGCACCATTTTATTTTATTCGTTTTACGCATAACGCATAGACCCTTTTGATAAGTTAGTCTCAGTAGGCTGAATTAGAGTTAGAGTGAATCCAATGGAATGGTCAAAAAAAAAAATTTCGTTGGTGGCTAAGATGAAGGAGTGTTCAATATATTGAATAGGTTTTTATTGAACTTCCGCTTGAACGGTCCGCTGGTTTTTAATTTCTTCCACCTGTGGGCGTCCATTGTGACCGTTTGTTTATTTTTCACATAATGTTCTTTCTCAAGAATATGTGCTCTTATTTAAAATCAAATGGTTCTAAGCGAGTTTTATGGCAGCATTTCCAAGATACATTCATCTTAAAGAAGAATGTCATAAAACTTTTACAAAACTTTTATCAGGTTTTATGCAAGTTGCGAAACGATGTCTTGAGAGGGGGATCAAGTATCTTATAAAACTACTGATAAGGTGAATTACACTTATAAATGATGTAGTTTTATGGAGGTTTCTTCAAGTGTTCTTTAATCACTCTTGAGAACTGTTAATGAAATAAAACCACCTTAACTTGGAAAATGCCCTGATAAAACCGGATGAACTCCATAATGCTCTGATAAAACTACCATAAAACATGAATAAAACCAATTTGCATTTGATTTGCTACTTGGGTGCGCTTGCAACTACATGAAAGGGAATTTAAAATAACTGGCACGTTTATGGTTGTTTTTTTCAGAATGATTTTTTTTTTCTTGAGTAAGAAGGTGTTTGAAACACTATCAGAACATCCTTCTTATCCGAGAAATACACATTTTGTGTTTAAGTTACCTGGATAATTCACATGTTTGGTTGATATTTGGGATTCATTTGTATGAGAGATCCACCTTCCAGAAGATGGAGGGGTCTCAAACCACCATACAACCATTGCCTTTGAAACCCTCCTATGTGACACTTTTGGTTCCATTTACTTTATTAGTTTTCTAATTATGCAGAAATGTATGTTTCATCTGTATGAGAGTCCCCCAACATGCCAATCGTGTTTTCATTTGGTTGTTTAGTTCTCGTGTAATGCAGAAATTTGCGTTTCATTTGTATGAAAGCCACCCACCCCCCTCTTAAGAGGGGGAGGGGTCTTGAACTACCATAGCAATGTTTCTTGGCTCCAAAAAACTCCATATGCCAAATTTTGTACCATTTGCTTGATTTGTTCTCGAGTAATGCATAAAATTGTGTTTCATTTGTATGGACGCCCCCCCCCCATCCCCCCTCCTTTCAGACGGCGGAGGGGTCTCAAACATCCATTGAAACATTTCTTGCCTTCGAAAACCACCTTATTCCAAGTTTGGCTCCATTTGCTTGATAAGTACTCGGGTTATGCAGAAATTTGTGTTTCATTTGTATGGAAGCCCAAACCCCCCCCCCCCCCCCCCCCCCACCCCCCTTCAGATAGAAGAAGGGTCTTGAGATACCTTAGAAAAAATTCTTGCCTTCAAAAATCTCCATCTGCCAGATTTGGTTCCATTTGCCTGGATAGATCTCGAGCTATGCAGAAATTTGCGTTTTATTTGCCCCTCCCCCCCCCCCTTTCAGAATGAGGAGGGGTCTCAAACTACCATTGAAACATTTCTTGCCTCCAAAAACCCTCACATGCTAAATTTGGTTCCATTTGCTTGTTTAGTTCTCAAATTATGCAGAAATTTGGGTTTCACTTGTTTGAGAACCCCCTTCCCATTGAGGGAGGGGTCTCAAACAATCATAAGTACCTTCCCCAGCCCCAAAAACGCATACAAATTTTCACGCCGATCAGTTCAGTAGTTTCCGAGTCTATAAGGGTCAGACAGACAGACAGACAGATAGACAGACAGAAATTAATTTTTATATATATACAGGGTGCGGCAGAAAATAATGCGAAAATTTGTTCTATTCCTTTCAAATCCCATTTTCAACTAATTCAAGCAATAATATCAACATTTTCGAGTGCAGTTATCTGTATAAAGTCCTTTTAAACAAATTTATTCAATGTGTCCTCCATTTTTATTAATAACATCCTCGAGCCGACGCCGGAAGCCAGGGCATGCCTTTCGGACGTAGTCCTCCGACATTGACTGCCATGTGCGTGTTATGGTTGACTTCAGGGTTTTCACACTAGGGTGTGATGTTTTGCAGGCTCGTGCTTCAACATATGCCCAAATCGAATAATCCAACGGATTAAGGTCTGGACTGCTAGGCGGCCACAAATCCTTCGGCCAAAATTTCATGTTATCGTTCACCCATTGTTGGGTTCGATTGGACGTGTGACACGGTGCTTTGGATTGAAATTTGAATTTCATTTTTTCCGGAACGTTCTCCATTTTCTGCGGTGAAATGAACCGGTCCGTGCGGCAGTTGGCCACAGCATCGATGCCGAAAAGCTTTTCGTCGGAGAACAGAATTATCATGTTTTCCTTCTTCAACAAGGAAAGAAATCACTTGGAACGAGTCACTCGTAGTTCCTTGACCCGGTCCGTAATCAAATGGCGTTTCACGCTAGCTCTGGAAGATGCATTCAGGTCTTCTTTGAAGTTTCTCCGCATGGATTTCTCCGAAATATTGGCTTCCTTTGCAAGTTTTCCTATGGAACGCACCGGATTGCGAGCAATTTTTGCACGGACCGATTTGATCACGTTCGGCGTGCGTGCAAAGCGCGGACGTCCGCTTCCCGGCTTCCGCTGCTTAGGACCATCCTGCAGGGACTTTTTTTTGCGGAAAACTGTTGCCAAATGGCACCCTACCACCTTGACAATCTCTTTCGGCTTCTTCTGGGCGATCAACAAACTGGTGATCACTACGTTCGCGAACATTTTGACGAATTTGCAATAAAACAAATAGAATGTTTGGATGCAGCACTTGAAAGTAAACATAAACAAATACACTTTCGACAGAAATTAGTCACTAGCTACACGAATTACCCAATACTCAAGTTTGAACATTTTCGCATTATTTTCTGCCGCACCCTGTACTACGACATGGTTATAGAACGTTGTAACAAATACAGTGATCCTACCACTGCGGACTAGATCATTTGTTCTCTCATGCAATGATTCATCCGTCTCCAATGTCCAACCCCTTCACGGTGGAATATCTAGACGTGTGGTAGAAAAATCCGTATTGTAGGTCATTATACTGATATCGATTACAAGCAACTTAATTTGTTTCTATTGACTGATAGGTTGAAACTGTGACTTGAGTTTTCACCGATTTGTTGGACTTTCGTAAAAGTAGAAATGGAAACAATTTAAGAACTCGTTGTTCATGAAATCTAGCTTTCAGATATAGCTCAATGGACTCCAGTGCGTTGTCTGTAAGGAGGTCTGAATCCACAATCCAACACAAGGCCAAAGCAGGAGTCGCAAGTAGTCACTCGTTGGAACTAAACTCAGCAACACACCAGAAGAAGATAGTTTCGTCCACCATTATAAACTCAACACTCAACATTCCCATCCAACCCCCTTCAAATCTTAGTTAGCAAACGGGCGTGCAAAGGTTAATAGGTATCGAGTTGATGAACATTTTTGCATACAGGCGAACACCTCCGGTGGCAAGAAGGCTGCTGTCTAAATACTGGAAGACATGCCCCCTCCAAAATGCTGTTAATGCCTCTCACCAGAAAGGTGCTGGCCACCAGCACAGGCCCACAGCTGATGGCAGTTTATGGCGAAGGGGGAAAACTTTGCGTCGAGAGCGATTAAGAGAAAACTTTTCCACTTGATTCGTGAATTTGGGCAACATTTCGCACGATTTGGATCGCATCGGTGTTCCGCGGTGAAACCGGAGGCTTGGGAAGGGATTTTTGATGGTCGGCGGCTCAGTGGGAAAGTTGTTTAAAATTGTCACAAAGTCTGAAAGTGTCGTTCCGGGGTGTTGGGAAGTTGGTGTCGGATTTGCGAGCCGATGAGTGGGAAAGTCGGTTCGGGAGGATTTCTAAATTGAGTCGTCGTCGTCGTTCTCCCCTGCTGCCTCACACGCGTTTGCGACTAGAATATTAATCACCACCAATTGAGTTCTGTGTTCCTTGAAGTGTGAAAAGTTTTACGAGGTTTCGTTAATTTTCTTTGGATATTTATTAACCTTTAAGCAATATTCAACTTCTTATGCAGGTTGAAATTGCCAATAAAGTCTCGTTGAAATAAACTGAATGGATTTCCTACAGTTCAAAAGCAGTGTCCATTTCGTCTGCCGAGTAAGAGCGAACGAATGGTGCAAATTCTCCGCCATGTGTCGGCAGGATCAAATTTCAAAGTTTTAAATCCTTTTCCCTGGCACTGGCTGACTGGTGTCCTGTGAACGTCATCCAGCAGCACCGAAGTGTGCAAAGCGCCAAAAAACCAGACCGCACCCGTCGTTGGCATCCTCCCGTTGGCCGTCACCTTCATTGCGAAAAACCACCAATACAGCGGGCGAGGTTACATCGGTTTTGTGCAAAAGTGGCAGTGTAACAGAAATCGAGATTGACATAAAAATCCGGCCCTCTCCGTTCTCACCCCTTCGACGGGGGATCGTCGCTATTGAAAAATTGTATGCGCAAGGCACCGTGGCTTAGGCAAAATGAAGGAAGCAGATGGTGGAGGGGGGTGAAAAATAAATAAAATTCTACACTCGCACTGGATGCTGTTGCGAAGGTTGCACTTTGTGCATAGGTGGGTGAGGTGGATGGATTTATGTTACAGTTGCAATAGTAGCGAGACATGAAAGAGGCATGCTTGGAGAGAACAGGGTGTTGAGCATTCGGAAAATTTGTGTACCCTGGGTAACTGTTTCTTGCGACTAATAGATTTCCTGGAGAATTTTAATTTGCCACAAATGATTATGGATAGGAATTTGACTTTAAGCTTAACACTGCAAACAAATATACGTATAAACAAACGGCGTGATAACATACGCTTTTGCATTGGTGTCATGCTATGAATTAGTATTGATCGTAGATCAAAATCAAATTTTCCTTTGCTCTTTCACGCTTTCCGATTAGTGGGACCCAAATAAGTGATGATAACTCTCAGAGTAAAAAAAAATACAAAACTTATTTCTAAGCAATCTAGGACAACCCACCGAAAAAAGAATGGAAATCAGAAGTCATAGCAGTAGAATCCTAAAATTTATTCCAACTAAAATAAACTCTCAAAATACTACTATAAGCGGTAAACCGCACTGCGCTTGAATTAAAAAAAAATATTTAAGATCATGCTGGATGATAATCACGGATACATCCGTGATTGTCAGACAAAAATAGCTTTCCAGCTCGATTGCAAAACGTAAAACCCACACTTTATTTACCCACCGCAGTCTTACAATTTTGCGAACAAAATGCGCACTCGTCTTTTCTGGCGACATTTTAAACATAAGAGATTCCTTTTCTAAAACATTTGAATCAAGTTTTCACCACCCAGGTAACTTGGAATAAAATCGTGGATTTGTCAATTTGCAACTCACAAAAAGATTGGAAGTAGAGACACGGTTCCGTAAAATACCTACATATTGCATTAGTAGCGTCCTACGCTGTCCGGTTTCTTCAGCAGAATTGGTTTGCTCTGAATTCTCGAGCCTGTCGTGTATTTATGTTCTACAATAGATCCTTAAGCTCCAACGACTAACAAGTTTGAGGAATTATTCCAAAGATTTTGACATCCATTCCTAGAAATTCAATAGATGTTCCTAAATTGGGTCTCCGTACCGGAACACAGCCCCGGAAACCTGGATTTACAGGAACCAGATGAATTCAAATGGTCATTGTCAATAATGTACCGGAAGCGAATGAGTTTTTGAATATAACGGTGCCAAAAGAATTAAAATCGATCAATAATTGCCAGAGTTTCAAACATTTGAATTTGGTGGGTACCTGGGTACCCTGTCGATCTTCTAAATAGTAATCCGATGACGACCCAAGCAACACACAAGTTTTATAACAGTTGAAAATACTTTTATTACACTAGATTTGGATATATAGAAGCTTACTCAACATTAAATCATGAAGATGTGTTACTAGGGGAATTAATAACTGTCAGATCGGCAACGATCAAGTCTCACAATCCGGAAGCCAGGGATGGGGACGCTAAAATCAGGCTTGAGATGCGTCTTCGTGCGACTGTGTCGATGTCCTTCTTGTTAAGAAAGTCAACAGGCTCAACGTCCCGAACAAACCAAGCATTCCAATAAAGAATGCTGATGGTGAATTTACGGTTCATACTTGACTAGGAACGTCAACGTCACGGATGTGGCGGCCTTGAGCTGGTTTTCCTTTGAGCGGCAGGAACGTAGTTTGCGGTACAGTTCTTGGACAAACTTTACAATTTACTCCAAGCCGTAGAGCTGTCTATCGATGGGCAGTTGCGTAGAGGTAACCGGATTGCACCAGCCGGGAGCGGGGACCGGTTTAGGTGCGGCAGCGGCTGCCACGAATCGTTGCTGAACGGAGGCTGACAGGCGGTTGGTATGGCGGTGGTTTGATTGAAGCGTCGGCAAGTTTTGTACTTGTAAATGGAGCGTCGGGAAGTGCTCCTCGTTTATCGGAGGTGGTGGACTGCGTTGATCAAGCCGAGACTTGGTAGACGCTTGTTTGCGAATCGGTAAAAAAACTCCGCACGTTTGGGGCGGCTCGATTGACGCCCTCGTGATTAGCGTCACAGTTGGCGCACTTCGGTGGGGCACGTTCGTGTATCGGGGCACAATCCGTGGTAACGTGAAGCGTTTCCGTGTGAAAACAAATATTTATTGAGCCTTATGTATTTTACACTCAATTCTATTTTTACGTGGCTGACAAATTTGGAACTTAAAGTCACCAATGAAAAGGTCCTAACGTAGTGAATAACTTTATCGAAGACATAAACCTTTGTTATGCCAAGCTACAGCTTGGTCAACTCAATTCCACACCAGCGCCGAGTAGCGGAAAGATTGTGAACTGTTGGTCAGAAATTAAATGGTCTCGTTCCTCTAAAAAACTTACATCTTTCGAAATTGTCAGAATTCCCAGGTATAGCACCTTCAGGAAAACAGCAAACCAGCGCCGCGTAGCGAAAAACAATTGAACTGCTAGTCACCATTCAAAACTAACCACTAACAAAATAATCGAAAACACAAACATTCTGTCTGGTCAGGATAACAAGATATAGCGTATTTCTGAAAATAATCAGCACACCAGTAAAGGCCTTGACCTACTCAATAACTCTGCTGGAGACAGTAAAACTCTATGTGATCCGTATCACAAGATATTCCGGGAAGGAATGTGTTGTACAAAAAACAACGCGCGAGTGCTCGTGTTAAAATAGTTGGCATGAGTGCTGAAAGGTTTAATCGGTTCAATACGCAAATAAATATATAGTAGTTTAAAATCCTGTTTTCACAATGAAGTAAACCATAATCGCACTTTTCGAATGGAACTATTTATTGGCATTCCTACTGTGGTTTTAAATCTGTACTGCTAATTAAATTTATATTCGTGCATCAGCTTAACACCAAATAAATGGGGAATAATGTGAAAACAAAGATAAGCATTCAGCGTATCGCTTACCAAAACAAACCCTGCTGTCAGCCCATCCCTTTTATCCAAAATCCCAGCAATTTCTTGTGAAAGTGCAGAGGATTCTTAAGGCCTGAATACACACACGGCATCGTGATGCCTTCTTCATACAAAATAGAAGGCGTAATCGCACCTTCCGTTGGGATACCGTCTATCCTTCGCCGTCCTACATCGCACAGTTACTTTACGCCTTTTCTGACTCGCAAGACCGCCTTCCGTGTAAACGCATCACACCGTTCAGAAGGCGCAATATTTTTTTGACGCCGTTTTTACACCTTCTATTGCCGGAGGTGCTGACAAGGCCGTCTTGAATCGCTGCCTTCTTGTGTCAAATTGTTTGAATTGTGACAGAGGATTTTGGTGTTTATCGGATTTTGCATTTTCATTTATTATTTATTTATTAAACATTGTTGTGGAAGTAGTGCAATATATATTTTTTACATTTGATTTCTATGCAGTTTTCGTCTCAGATAGAATTCAATTATTTCAAAAACTTGGTTGACGATCATCTGAAAATGCAAACAATCAAAACTGTGGCATACATATTGCGAGACGATATCCGGGCAACCCCAGAAGAAGAAAAGCCTGCAAAACGCTTGCGGAAGCGATCATGCTGGACGACTGCTTGGCTTTTGAAGCGGCCAGTTGATTTGCGTTTGGAATGCAGCTGTCATGTTTCAGGAATGGCTGCCGATTTGACTTCATTTATATGTTGCACTTCATGTTGAACGCCCGAACCACCAACATTGCCGCCATTGGTATCCGAAACATTATATACATTATACATTATATAGTGATGCACACATAGTTCACATAATTTTGACAATTTTGGACATCTAACAACTGAAATCGATAAAGATTTTTCATTTGGGACTAACTGATAAACGTAAACAATAGCTTCTTCCTTAAATTTTGCGACTCTGGAAATTTGCCTCATTAATCTACTACAGCCATTTAGAAAAACAAGTCCTTCTAGTCGATGGAATTGGAAGATTTTGAAGTTACGAGAAATTTACGGAAGAAGCTATTTTTTACGTTTGTCAGTTAGGCCATAATAAAAAATCTTTGTCTAAATATGGCCCATCAAAACAAATCGATCAATGCCAAGGCACGACAGTCATGGCAGAACTAATCAACTTGCTCTTTAACACTCGCTTCGTTTCCTATAACGACGAGACGATGCCCACATATAAAAGTTATGAATATTAGGAAGAACAGGTTGATGCATTCATCCTAACCATATATTCATCACATTGATACTGAAATCTATATGAGCTACAGCGAAATCCTCAATGATTGCCCCCTGGTTATTAAATCGAACACATCCATCTTCTCCATTTCACAAAGGTTATTCATTAAGGCCTAACTGACAAACGTAAACAACGGCTTCTTCCGTAAATTTCTAGGGGCATAAAGGCTACCCATGTAATCCTCCAATTCTATCGGATAGGAAAACCCTTCCTCTTCAAAATGACCGTGGTGGATTGATTAGGCGAGTTTTTAATCACGAGAAACTCGCGGAAAAAGCTATTGCTTACGTTTGGCAGTTAGGCCCTAATGAAAAATCTTGGTCGAATCATCAGATTTATTGAAGACAAAAATCGAATCGCTTGAAATCACTCTTACCAAAAAGTGAAAAAAGTAACATCTGAAACTGACATTTGTCGATTACGCCTTCTGCATGCCTTCGTGTATTGACATCTCCCGCCTTCCGTGTAAATGCAAACCAAAAATTGGACGGCGTGACAACAAGAAGGTTTGCAGCCGGCGGAGCCCAATACGGCGTGATTGTAACTTCCGTGTAGACGACAGGAAGGCGGAACGTGCTAGAAGGGCCACATGAAGGTATCAAGAAGGTACTGACAATTTTCGCCAAGAAGGCATCACAATGCCGAGTATCACGCCAACAAACTCCTCCCATTTCATTATTTGACCTGCATTCGAGCAGGGCCGGCGCCGGTATTGCCTTAATTTTGCATCTCCAGTTTTTACACGCTCAAACAGCCTCTCTTTCATTTGAATTACTGTCCCTTTTCTTCTCTCGGAAATGTTACTCAATTTTCGTAACAATTGGCACAACTCATAAATTAAGTTGTTCCACTTTTTACGAATTTTGAGTAAATATTCCGTGACAAAAAAGGGACAGTAATGCAAATGAAAGAGAGGCTGTTTTGAGCGTGTACACCAGCGTTGCCAGGTGGATTTATACAATATCGGTATTGCTTATTAAAAAATATCGGTATTTATCGGTATAAAGTAAAATTCTGATTTTTTTCAAGTGAACTATAGTTTAATTTTGATATAATATTACAATATATTTTGGCGATCAGTTTTCTTCTATTTTCAAATTTTGTATGGACAAAGTTTGACGTAAACATAAAAAATAAAATAAAAAATACATTAGCCATTTTTTTATATTTACCATCTCGAGGTTGAATATACTTACTTTGTATACTTTGAATAAATATACATTTCAATATATATTTTTTAGAATACACACTTCTTAAGATGTTTAAGATGTTATTAAGATAACAAAAATCATGTATAGCGATAAGGTTTTTGAGCCAACTCCCGTTGTGCTAAGCACATCCTTTATTTTTTTTAAATAGATTTTAACACAAAAACGGATTAATTCTAGTGTATACCGCTACCAATTTTATACACTTTTCCATACATACCACTGGATTTGTTAGACACGAAAAGCTAAGATATGATCGATTATTCAACACTGCTTCTTGAGCGCATAGTGAATTGGATATTTTTGAAAATCCCATATTAAAAAGCATAAATGTATAAAGTATTGTTGCTTGTTACTAAAGGACTGATGAGTTTACCCAACAAACAAACGAAAGCAGTAAATAAGCATATGTGCATTATTACAACTGAATTAAGACTTTTGTGGCTGAACAAAAAATCTGGCTGAAATATAAGCTGAATAACCATGTCATCAATTGAAACAATAACATTATTTCAAGTGTTTTATTTTGTTTGAATAACGTGCTTATTAAAAACTATTTTAGTATTTATATGTAACTAAATTTACACAGTTCAACAAAGAGTCGAATAACAGTTTATAAATCCGTTGAAACATCGTTTATATAGCCTATTTATAGCTATGCTGTATAAATGATGCTATATTCATTGAATTCAGTTAATTCCTTTGTTTTTGTTTATGAGTTTAATTTTTGGTACTGGTGAAAAAATTGACCTGTTTTCAAGAGTTGAAATTATAGTCAATTGCTTGAAGCAAATAGCTCAAAGGCTACCCTTTACATTGCCCATCAGATAGAAAACAGCGCAGTGTTTACAAATAACATCAGAAAACATTGTCATATCTTTAAATCGTCTCTTATTCAATATGCCCTTCCAGTAATGCACGTAGTAAAACCGAACATCAACCATCAAAGCTTGGTAATTCAGATGTTTAATAACAGCATTTAGAAGGTTTATTTGAGCACTGATATTGCTTATATACAGACAACGCTATAAATAGAAAATCAATGTAGCTCAATAAGAGCATCACTTCTGCTACTATTCAATATATAACATTGAGCTTATATAGCCGATTCGTTTGTACTTCATTCAATTCTAGAATAGCGCAGTTGGTAAGTCACGTAGTTGAGGATACGAAAGTTGATAGTTCGAATCTCGCTATTTAATGGTAATCAATAAATGTTACAAAATGTTTCTGTTGATATCGATGCATAATAATATCAAATTAAATATACACAATATGAAATCCAAATAAAAATGTTTGTATCATATGGAAAATCATACAAAAACCCCAACAAAGTTTTATGAAAATTTATGAAAGAACAAAAATAAAATAAAAAAAAACCCCACATATTTTTAAAATCACTAATAAAAAAAAAAAAAAAATATTATTAAAAAAACACACTCGCGCATCACCCAACACGCCTCCCCCCCCCCCACCCCCCACATTCTAAAAACAAAAAACAACATTAATAATTACCAGCTGAACTCCACCTACAAACTTCCTCTAAACAAAACCAGGGCAGTTACAAAACATCGCCACATTTAACCTAACCCAATTTGTTAATACCCAAACAAAAGCTGGAAGAAAAAAAATCAGAAAATAATTCACCCCCCGCCCAATAAATCCCCAAAAGAATTTTTATTAATTGAGTAATGGTTTGTTGGTTTTATGGTTAAAATTAAAACCCGTCTTCACTTGTTAACGCACTTAATAACAAAAATAAAATAAATAAATTTAACAAAGACATACAACCCACACACAACCACCTTCAAATTTAATGCTTAAAAAGGAAGGCACCCATTTACTTCCACTTAAAACATTTTCCCCCTTCTCCCGCCCCCCACACACGCGCGCAACCAACGAAAAACAAAAACAGAAATAAAACTAAAAACAAAATACAGTGACCATTCGTTCATTGCAACATGTTTACATTGCATTGAGCGCATAGGCGTAGCCAGGATTTCAAATAGGGGGGGGGGGGGCAAGTTTTTTTTTTGAGAGAGAGAGAGAGAGAGAGAGAGAGAGAGAGAGAGAGAGAGAGAGAGAGAGAGAGAGAGAGAGAGAGAGAGAGAGAATTACATCGTCTCCAACCAGTGGTTGCACATACTGAACAATTAACATTAACGGACACTTAACGGACAATACAACGCCCGGTGGACCGGTAGAGTAGGGTCATTTTCATGTTCCGACAGATGGAGCGGGAATGGAGCCCCATTTATGTGACATTACGCCTGAATGCGGGTGGATTATCTTATCTACTCTCACCCAAAGTATTTGACAATACCCGTCCGATTCTTGCAACAAGATTAAACAATTCTAGGCTTGTTCTGGAATAAAAAAAAAACGATTTTAAAAACTTTCGATTTTTCCCATGTTTTTAAATCAAACCACATTGAATGCCAAACATTTAACGGGTCATGTTAGATTTTTGTATAGAATAACCACCGAATTTGTTTGCAGTTTGTACTGAAAATGTACTTTTCATCCGCGACCCTCTCACCCAAAGCAACACAGAAGAAACATCGTTTTTTACTCACCATGCTCACACCGTTTGAATAGATTATATTTTTTTAATGGTTGTTCAAATAATAAGTGATTAGCTTTTAACAAACATACATTTTGAGTTTTGGTGGTTTATAGCTTATGGTTTGTGTCCCCTTTGCTCACATTTAGTATAATTATTTTATCTGATATTTTCTAAACAGGAACATCAAACATAACCTTTTAAAACGACGTAAGTAACAAATGTAAGCAAGCTGTGTTTTTTGTGCTGAATTGTTGCTACTTGCATTCTCAACACACGAGTAGTTAGTAAATAATTTAAGAAATTTTATTCATCAATGACGAAAAGAAATTCATATGCGTTCCAACAGCTATTCCTCAATATTTTAAAAATAATTTATGTACACATCTGCATCTGCGTTTGGAAATTTGAACCGATGTATCTGATATGATCCAACTGAAACACGTTCTGTCGAAACACGGTATATGTAGCAATCATGTGTATCTGAGTAGTATGAAACCAAAACGGTGTATCATTGAATTACATTAAAATTGTTGTTCAAATTGGAGAAATACAACCATTTTGCATATTTTTCTATTCGTGGTTATTTCAGCTGCATGAAAAAACATTCGTTTTGTTTTGTTTGCTTGTTTTTTTTTTAATTACATGCTGGCAAATATTATACTTACTGTTGAAAAACTTTCGAATGCCCATTTATGGTACTTCTGGATAAAATGAATCAAATAACTGCTTTAGACTGCTTATAATTTAAAAAAAAAAAAAACGTATGTATTTTACCCGATGATTCGTTTTGTTATGAAGGTTCTTCTGTTTATAAACACGCGCAGAACCATCGCTTATTCTTCCGGTCTTCCTCTAAACTCTCCACCGATTGCTTGTCGATCTGCCAAACTTGGAAGACATCTGCATGGAGTTATCTCAAATTATAATAATCCGTCCAATCTATCACAAAACGTTGCGATTGGTTGAACGGACTGGAGATAATGAAATCCTTTTGTATAAGGCCAAGTCTCTCCCGGTTGGTATTAAACCGATGAGCATGGATATCAATAGAAACATAAAGTTACCAGAAGGCACAAAATGCATCTACGGACTCTTATTTTTACGAAATCCCTAAATTTCAATTTTTAATGGATTAGCATAGATTGTTCATTAGACACTTCAACTTGATTGATACAGTTATTAGTTACAGCAGTGCAATAGATTGTAGAATACAGTAGTAAAAATTGTAAGTTACGAAAAAAGAGTTTGGTTCGAGCATCGGCTGTGAAAGGTTGTGTCGATGCTTTATTACGCACTATTTTCCTATCGAGCATGGCGCGTTTCGTGTTGTTTCGGTTATCTATAATTCGGTGTAACGAGTGATCGAGTGAGCACAGTAAGAGAACAACAAAGCGTCTCTCAAGCGTTCATAAAATTATCCTTGTTTTCCTAACGGAAAACCACCATCACACTTTGTGAGTGGCTCCAATAGCATCCTTATTATTGGTTTAACTCAGATCAAATCGGATTTCCAACATTATAAAAAATCACCTTGTTTTTCCGATGAAAAAACACCATTACACTTTGTGTGTGGCCCCAATAGCATCCTTACTGTTGTAATCGGTTCGAATCAGAAATCGGTACTAGTATTTAAATATTTTACTAAACGAAGCGTGAATTCAGCTTATTGTTTACCAAAACGAACCCTGCTGCCACCCAATCTTGTCATCCAAAATCCCAGTGATTTCTCGTGGAAGTGTGGCGGTGGTCTTGGCTTCCAATAAAACGTCCAAATAAACGTTAACGCATTCCTACCCTTTCCTTATTTGACCTGCATTCGGGCGAGGCCAGCGCCGGTATTGCCTTAGTTTGGGATCACCAGTTTTACACATTGAGCATGTTTGCATCATCTGTTGATCTTCTGAGTAATAACAGCTGAACTGGCAGTAACGGAATAACATCTTCGGGCGGTCAATCATGCTCATTATCCTGCTCATGCTCATAAAAACGGATAAATTATTTGAATAGGATAAGACAATTGCAACTTCTCGCCCTGACTAGCTTGCTGTTCTGCTTCTCACACGCTGACTCAAACTGTAAGATATGATCAACATATATTCTCAATAATACGAAACTACAGTACCCTAAAACGGGGAAAGCGGGGTAACGGTGCGGTTTGACCCATGCCATGAATAGTTCAAATAAATATTTTTCGTTGATACTTTTTCTAACTATCAACTGTGATTCTTAATCTAGTATTATTTGGCTTCTGAAAGCTATAGCATAGGTTTGAATATTCAGTTTTTTGATTAACCAAGAGCTGAACATTTTATTGAGCATAGCTTCTTCAACTTTCAGCTAGCGGGGAAAAAAATCAATCAATGCTTATCTAATAGCTAACATTACAGATTAAGAGATATTTCCCTAGTAGCACATTTGTTTCAACCCAGTAAAGGTGACTGCTCTGTGACTCAATTAAGTCACAATAGAGCTGCTGAAACCAGTTTTGACTGTTGTGTGCTGCTTGGGGTTTTTAGATACTTTAGGCTACATAGGTTGGGTTTTAGGTTAAAGGAAAAATATTGTAATAAAATTGTTACTCGTTACTATTTAAAAACTATTATATAATTACAACTTTTTTCTCATGGATGTCAATTTTTTACGCTTTTTTGCTACAACTTGTTACAAAATCGAGGCAACTTCGCGTAGTTTGGCTTTTTTATTTAGGCAAAGGAGCAATCTGACGAACATCCCAAGCAACACAAAATCGTCATATTTGGATACAGTGACTTGATTGTGACTTAATTGAGTAGTATTGGAGTAACATCAACTGTATTGCAACAAGTTACCTTGCAACCTTCTAGAGATAAAAAATAAATAATAATATATTGAAACAAATAATAAAATTCTAAAAATAAAATCAAAACTTAGGGGGGGGGGCAACGGCCCCCCCCCTCCCCCCCTCGGCTACGCCTATGATACTACTGAACATTTTTCCGGGATTTCAGTTCACTACTCTATAAAACATAAATTTACGATATGATTTACGTTCACTGGCCACATCACGAATGGTTCCGATAACTTGTTGATATTGTAATGTGGTCCTGGGCATTTGATTTGATCACCAAATGTACTCGTTATTGAATTGTCATGTGATTGCGTCTTTACGAATCATCAAGTGATTTAACATGTATGAATGTTTCCAATGTGGTCGTGGGCATTCGATGTTTTAACTAGCGTTTTTATAAATTCTCAAGTGATTGAGGTGTCGCATGCCGGGTTTTAGTCCAAGTCCGAAACTTGCCACTTTCTCTGAATGTCACTAATGCGGGCTTGACCACTTGATATAACCACAATTTTTGTTTTCTTCGATTTTGCATGTGATTTGAGATGTCAAGTCGAATATTGACCACTTCCTGGAGGCACCCGGAACACACCTGGGTGTCGCAAAATTTGGCCTTTCGATACAATCACCATTGTGGTGTCGCATACTGGATTTTGTTTTATGTCCGAAATTGGCCACTATTCCTGTTGTACCCGGAACTTGTTCGCATATGGTTAATGTGCTCTTTGGGCACTTGATATAACCACAATTGTGCCAATTGTTCCTTTGGTCTATCATAAACAAATACAGAAAGTTTCGTTGGAATCGGTTCACGTGTCATGCTGCTATGAAGTCAAATTCATAGCGAAGTGCAGTAATTGGGGGAAATTTGGAGGACCGTCCGCGAAAAGGCAGAAAGAGAACCGAATAATACTTCATCATAATCGAAATTCTAGACGGTCAAATCGTGAAACCACTGAAAATCGACCTAAAGACAGTGCAAACTATTTTACGCGAGGATTTGGGGTTGCGTTTCTACAAATTTTCGAAGAACCAAAACCTAGACGACAAACGGTTCCAATCGGTACCGCACATTGAGAATTTAATGAAGGAGTTCGGCAATGGACGCCATCGCACGATTTTGTTCACTGAACCACCGGAATGATCGCCAGTCGTCTATCGTCGACAGTTTCCTAATCGATTGAAGGCGTGTGTAAAAAAAACAAACGAGGACATTTTGTCGAATTGATGTAAATATTAGCTACTACCTTAGTGCACCTACGTTTCTCTTAAATATACTGTTATATCATTAAAAACAACAATAAAGTTATGACTAAACCATTAGTCACGGATAATTTTTCCTCACTCTGTACTTCTCTTCGATTTCTCATGCAATTTGAGGTGATCGGTCTTAGACCAAGCCAGCAATTGGCGACTTCCCGCGAGGCACCCGAAACACACTTGGTTCAGGACATTCAATAAGCCAACTATTGATTGTTTTTATTACATTCTCATAGGATTTGAGGAGCCACATAATGGATACAACTTGATTAAGGCCAAAACTAAAGACCCATATTCACCACTCAAATTCAAATTTTTCATGTTGAAAACCCAACGTTGTCAAGACCAAGATTTAAAACCAAAGGTTTTAAAATTTTCCGAATCAACTTGCAATAGTGTAATAAATCATGAACTAGATCATAATTTTTTTGTTATCGAGTAAAATGATTTGCAAAATATGAGAGCAGTTGAGCCATTTGAAAAAAAAAAATTGGATAAATTATTGCCATTTGTCCACAATCGTTAGATACAGGACGAGTTCGGTGGTTCAGGGCACCGAGTGTCTGCCCACTAAGTAGCACATTGTGGGTTTTATCCCAGATTCGTCAACAGTTTAGTGAAGTCCTAGAGTGTCATGCATCTCTCTTAAGTAAGTGAAGAACTAACAAACCTTTCTAGCCCCAAACCCTCCACCCCCCAGTTGCAAAAACGTGGTCAGGGGAGCTCTCGATCTTTGGAGAGTGTATCACATACGTCGAAAGAATCAGTGATTAATTCCAAAATACTGCTTCTATCTACAACCATATAGAACTTGAACCTACGAATCTGTGCTACAAAAAAAACACAATTTAAAACCACAGATACAGCAACACCTTCTTTAAACTTCGAGGTTATTTCGGATGGAGCATTCGGGAATGATTGATGAAATATCAAGGATGTTCGAAACAATCAATAGAAAAAAAACAAGTATTTATGTCAAAAGTCTCATGAAAATTCGCCAAATTAAATTGAAGGAACTAAAAAAAAAAAAAAAAAACATTTCTTATCCGTTATTAACAAAGAAAAATAATTTGATAGAGCTCTCACAAAAATAATATACAATACGAATCTGATTGTACAGTGTATTATGAGAGTTTTCATTAGAGTTTTGGGGATGTACAGGGTGAGTGCTAATTTCAGTCAGTGTTTTTTTTTTAATGTTTAACTTTGGATTAATCACAGACATGACTGCACTTTTCTTTTGGAGTGTATTCAAATATCAACACCCCGAGCAGGAACGAATATCTTGATAACAGGCCATGGTATTTATGAGCGCTGCATATGAGGTAAAATACCTGAGGATAATACCATAAAGTGTTACCATAATATCATGCGAATACCAAATTGAGGTTAGACAATACCAAAATAGTACCTCTCAGATATTCCCAGGTATCCCAAATAACAAAATTTGTTATTCGGGAGATATTTTGCTTGTAATTCTTAGGAGAAAACAACATATGAATACCTAATTTTGATCTTGATAACTGTCCTTGGTATCAAAGAGCTCAGATTAAGAGGTAGAATACCTAAACAAAATACAAACAAAACTTGTTAATTCGGATACCTGGGAATACCTGAGAGGTACTTTTTGGTATTGTCTTACCTCAATTTGGCATTCCCATAACATTGTGGAAACAATTTTATGGTATTATACTCAGGTATTTTACCTCTTAATCTGAGCTCTTAAACACCAAGGCCATTTATCAAGCTATTCGCTCCTGCTCGGGTAGCTATTCTAGCGCAGCATAGCTTATCAATACCAACTTCAGTTATCAAGATCAAAATTAGATATTCATATGTTATTTTCTCCTGCTCGGGACGGCTTGCACATTTGTTTTGCATTTTCATTCGTTTGACCGGTTCTTGGAAAATATCTCCCAAACCTGGTCGTAAACGCACTGTCAGATGTCCGGAAGCCATCAAACGAGTGAGAGAGCGAATTCGGCGGAATCCTGGTAGGTCTGGCCGAAAGATGGCCAAAGAACTAGAAATGTCGCAGTCAACTATCAGGAGTATTTTGAGAGACGACCTTGGACTGAATCCATACAAAAAACATTGGGTGCATGGCTTGACTGAAAAGTAGAAGAGTCGAAAGATGTTGGAAGCAGCTCATGCGGCACAGTGATTGGGAAATTCTGTTTTCGGACGAAATTTTTTTCCTGCTACAAGATCACCACCACCAGCAAAATGGGTGTATGCAGCATATTTTTCAGATATTCCTCGTGATAAACTAGCTGTTCAAAGGTTTCATAATGTTTCAAGGGTGATGATTTAGGGATGTTTCTCCAAAACTTTGAAGGTTCCATTGCTGTTCATTGAACCTGGTGTTAAAATCAACAGTAAATATTACATCGATAATGCTTTCAAGAGCCACTTGCTTCCCTTTGTCAAAAAATACTACAAGAATGCACCATACTGCTTGCAAGACCCTGTACCATCAGGCGAAAGTTACACAGGCTTGGTATGAGGACAATTTTCCGTTTTTTTTATGGAAAGAATGGCCTGTCTCTTCACCAGATTTGAATCCTCTCGACTTCTATGCATGGGGCTATATGCGGAGTAAACTGGGGAATACCAAAGGACCAACCGTGTATACTTTTAGGAAACGTTCGGTGAAAATATGGAATAACATGCCTCAAAATATCATGCGTGCCAGTTGTGGCGCTTTCCAACAACGCATGCGGCTGGAAATTTAGAGAAAGGGAGAAAGCCTTGAACTGAACTAAATTAAGACAAATTTTAAAGTAACACCAAATAGGAAATATATTGGAAATTAAAATACATGCAAGCTTCTAACTTTTATGACCATATACTTCACTGACAGTAATTCCCACTCACCTTGTACAGACAACATATCTGGGAATGCCTAAAAAGAGTTTTGTCATAATCTTGTATTATGACGTATTTCTGAAGTTGATTACGTATTTCTGAAGTTGATGACTTGCGGACAATTTGAAAATGAAATTTGCTATGTAGCTGATATTTTTAAATTCTGAAGCTTTCAACGATAGCTATAATTATTTTCGTCCAGAAAATGTCTCCCATCCGGAGATTCGTGCATTTTCTCCAAAATTTCGAACAACAATTTATACATGCAAAGTAAGTGTAAGCAACCTTTCTCCGCTAACATCGGAGGCTATTCGTTATAATTTAATTATCTGGCAAGGTTTATTTATAAAATTTGCTTTCACGCGCAAACGAGAGATGATTGTGTCGTTATGCGAATGTGCAATTTTGCTTGACGGGAGGAACGATATGCGAGAAAAGCGATATGACGACCTAGTACGAGCCCCTCTTATTGTTAATTATTTGTAACCAGGTTTGTACTTTCTAGCTCTGGTTGTAGAGGTTCAGTAAAAACAAACTAAGTGTACATGGGGTCCCAGTCAACACAGAATCGCTTATGATAGCGTATAAGAGGACAAGGTGGAGGCGATATACGTCTATTCGTTCATTTAACTCCATGCTAAATGTACGCATATCGCCTCCACGTTATACTTATATCCGTTATTATATGCGATCTTGTGTTTACTGGGGTGGCATCTTCTAAGACTGACTAAGACTGACACCGTATTTTTCGGCGACATGCCTATCTGCAGGCAATAGGTTTTCCTAGATCGACCTCCAGTTCAGCTGCGAATCCAAATTTCCCACACGACGTTTGATTTGCACTTAGCGGGCCATACCCTTGCGATCACGGAACCGGTTAAGATCACCTGAGAGTATGTCTTACGGTAGGAAAGGCAATTTTCAACTTTTAAGCGACATTTCGAATTGACCACAAATGGCATGCAAGCAAACATCTCGCGGAAATTGACTCCAAATTTATTCTACTCGCTTCGGCAGAAAATTTAAATTCGAAGCTGTACACTTACCGACAATAATTGCGCGAAAAATGTGATTTTGCCGAAGATGTCTTTAAGCAGTAAGAATTTAAATTCAATTATTCAATTAAATAGGGTTATTAGGGGCAAAATGCGCACTTTAAACGGATGCTCAATTTTGGCACATTAAATAACAATTATGTGAAAAATTATTTACTCAATCCTTTTACTAGTCCATGTCATAGACGCTGGTTGGCGTAGCCTGGGCAATGTTGTCATTTTGACAATAGTGAAGTGAGGGGGTACGACTGACGACCGACACGCTTTGAGATCATCATTGCATTCTAAAACCATTTATCTTGAAAGCATGGAGCAACATGACAAACATTGAATGCTGAATTAAGTAGTTGTTTAGAATGTCACCATAACATTTACATCAGCTTCTGAACTTCAACTACTACTTCCAAAGAAGACTGGCATGCACTTATAAGCAGTATAGGATTATAAAGAAAACAAAATTATATTGATTCAAATCTAACCTTAGCAAATTAATAAGATTACCTTACGCATTCATAAAACCAGCCTTCGACCGTCCCATTTGACAATTGACGGGAAAGTACGCACCTGCAAATAAAAAGAAAAGGAAAGTTTGAATTAATATTTTTCCAATAAAAAAAAATCGACTTACAATTAAGATAATTAACATCTTTTAACACACGGAAAGGGACAGATCTGCATCGAAAAAAAAAATCAACAACAGGTGAGAGCAACATTTGGCAATGAAACCCGCCTCATTTTGGGGCAGTGCAGTCAGCTCTCAAAAACTCTGTACGAATTTCACTTTTGATTTGCTCAATTTTCTCCAACTTTCGTTACAGCTCGATCTTCACGATCTTCGATTGTTCGAACTTTTCGAATCAGCAACGTCCAGCTGCTTGAGTTTGCACTGACTGGTTTGTCCATTCAATAGGAATAACACTAACAACAACCAGCAGAGATTGATGATGTTATCGCATTCGCCGATCATGCGAGCAAGATGCCAGCTTGGGTAGGCGATAAGCTTTTAATGTTTTCAAGTAACTAACTAATGATAGTTACTTATTGCCTCGAGCATGCCATTCAGTGTGTGAGGCGACGCGATGGTTGCTACTTCTCTTCGATGTGTGGGTGTGTATGTTGTAAGCTTTTGCACGAGCGGATGCTGCAGCACGATCGCACGGAGGCCGTATAATGTAATGCACAAGCAATTTCAAGCGATCGACCAGCTCGAACATGTGATCTCCCCCGGTGCATGCTCGTGTGGCTGTGTCTGAATGAATGTAGAAAAACGTGATCACAAACCGTGACCATGAGAGGACGCCAGGAGTGTAACTTTTGCAATTGTGCACACAAGTGACGACGTCGAAGTGGGTAGTTTTAAAGGAAGGCACGATGGGACAGGAGCGAGGAACAATTCAATTGTGCTACAATTTAATGGAGGGGTGTTCTTCAGAAGATTCTCCAGCCACTCGGCTTTCATGTTGTGAGGGAATGGTTCTATAATTAATGTTCTGCATAACAAGCAAGAGTTTGTTCCCATCCCTGCAGTCGGTAATTGATGGCTGTTATGTAAATGCATGAGAACATGCGCAAAGCTTAAATTAACAGAAGGAACATCATGTTAGCTATGTGTAAGATTTCTTCAGGAAATTTGCGATTATTAATTCGGCATTATCAAAGGTCGGTTGCTGTATTTGAAATTGTCACTTAACCGCATAATGTATTATGGAGAGTGTGAGCTATTTAGTGGAATACTTGTAACTAGAAAATAAGAAGAAGATACGCGTATTTTGTCTACAATGTGCAGACTTCTTCGAGTCTTCGAGTATTAGTACACGACACTGAAGAAGTCTGCACATTGTAGACGAAATACGCGTATCTGTCAAGATAAGCAATAAAGGCAGTTGGAATTAAATGGAAATTACTAATCATTCTTCTTATTTTCTAGTCGCATAATGTAATCAGCAAATAAATAGGAAGCTAGGTCATGGAACGCGACGTTGCTGCGTATAACCAACAAAATCCACCTTAAAAATGATGACTCTTACTTTTTCCCACAATTTCTATATTGCTACTGACCTTGAGGGTAAAGCATTCTCTAGCCTCCGTATAAACGGAGTGGTTATAAAATATACATCTAATTCGGTCGGGGCCTAAGGCCCTGAGCAATTAGCCGTAGCATACTTCTTAACTCGTTGAAACATTCTGCTTTGTTACTTCTTCTCTCGTTGACTTTTTCAACAATTAAACGGAGGAATTCACCATTGTAAGTGCTGCTCCTGCAACTCCGGGCAAACGATATCGTAGTGCAGCCTTCAGGCTACCGAAAACAATGAACAGACCAGACCGAACCTTATCACAACCATGGATTTAAAAAAACGTAGCACCTAACTGCAGCATGGTTGAATGAAAATCGCCACCAAAGTAAGCATCGTCATTATCTAACCGAGAGAAATTTATCGATCCATCCATTCATTCATGCTTTGACTTGCTAGCGTGCGGTGCGGTCTAGGCGCTCGCGTGTGTGCCGCCCATCGTTTCCGTCAAATGCACAACAGGACAGGGCGGCCGGTTGCGTTTCGTTGGTTTGTGGTCCCAACCGGTATGGCATCGGCAGCCAGGCCAGGCCAACGTACCGAAAGCTCATTCATTAAATTTTAGCTCTACGTATCTACTGTTGCGTATAGCTATATTACTCGACAGTGTGGCCCGGCGCAGCAGCATATCATGCTTCTTATGCCCTAACGGAACCGATAGGTTTGCCTGACGGTTAGTTATGGGACCTGCTGCAAGATATGTGAGTTAATGATGGAGAGAAAATATTTTATGCAATTTATGGTTGATGAATTTTCAAATTGATGGTTCAATGAGTAGTGAAGCTGCGTATTGAAAACAAACGGGGAATTGTTTGACGGGAAAATGGAAAGCTTCGGACAAGGAAATATGATACAGCTTACTGAAGTGATGGTTTGAATCATTCAATTTGGGAAATGTTGCACCGTTCCCAAAAACAAAAAATCAGTTCACGTTTCCAGGACATTTATTTACCTAAAAAACTTGAATTAGTTGCCGATTACGTGGTTCAGTTCACGGTGTATTTTAGCTTGTTCTCGAATCCGTGACTGCCTTACACGCATTCGGGAACGATATTTTTCGTGTATACAGGGTGAGTGGAAAATCTTGTCGGTGAAGTATATTGTCATAATCACAATAGATCTAAAAATTGGTCGCAGTGATGAAGATAACCGACATGGAAAAAAAATATATGGTCATTTCCGGTGTGGTATATCTTTAACATTTGTCTTAACTTAGCTCAATTCAAATCTTTCTCCCTTTGCCTTAATTGCCAGGCTCATACGTTGTTGGGAAGCGTCACGTTTCTTAAAAGTGTACACGGTTAGTCCTTTGGTATTTCTTAGTTTTCCCAGCATATAGCTCCATGCATAGAAGTCGAGAGGATTCAAATCAGGTGAATAGACAGGCCATTCTTTCGACGAAATAAACTCGGAAAAATGTTCTTACACCAAGTCTGTGTAGCTTTCGCCTGGTGGGACGGTGCAGGGTCTTGTTGGAAGCAGTATGGTGCATTCTTGTAGTGTTTCTTGACGAAGGGAAGCCAATTCTTCAAAACATTATCGATGTAATATTTACTGTTGATTTTAACACTAGGTTCAATAAACAACAATGGAATATTTGCTTTGGAGAAACATCTCTAAACCATCACCCTTGAAATATTGTGGAACCATGAACAGCTAGTTTAGCTGCATACACACGATCATTTTGCTGGTCGAGGTGATCCTGTAGCAGGGATTTTTTTTCGTCCGAAAATATAAATTCTTGATCACCGTGCCGCTTGAGCAGCTTCCGAATTTTGTAATCTTCTGCTTTTCAGTCAAGCCATGCACTCGTTGTTTTTTTTTTGTATGGATTCGGATCAAAGTCGTCTTTCAAAATACTCCTGATCGTTGACTGCGACATTTCCAGTTTGATGGCTTCCGGAGGCCTGACAGTGCGAAAGTATTTTTCAAGAACCGGTTTCAGTGATGAATCTCAGAATGAAAATTCTGAAAATTCCGTGTGATTTAAATTTTTTTTTTCAAATAGTGCGCGGTCTGAAATGTTGCAAAACAGACTTATCATAAGCTCCCCTTTTGCGTCCATAATTACCACAAGTCTCAAACGAATGAAAATTTAAAACAAACTTGCAAGCCGTGTTGACATTTGAATGTATTCTAAAATAAAAATGTGCAAACATGTATGTGATTTACCCATCCAAAGTTACACATGTTTAATAAACACTAACAGGAACCACCACTCACCCTGTAATTTCCCTTCTAAGCACTGTAAACATTTGTTTATTTCTTTGATTTGATTATCAGCAGACACTAATTAAGTTCAAAAGATGTCTTTTTACAATAACAAAAATGGCCTTCAATTAACAATTAAAAGACGCCACACAATTGAATAAAATGATTTTTTAGTCAGTTAAATAAATAACCCATGAACAATAGAAAATTTCCATAAAAAAAATTGGCTGTGGTTAAATAGGGGTGGTTGCAATGCAAAAATTTAAAATAACCAAAGACAATTAAAATCCTCATAGCTTTATTGAAATTTTCCATAATTTAATAATATCCAAGCAATAAAAAACCCCAAAATCGGAGGAAAAAAACTTTAATATTTTCCATGATAAGAAATTCCTCCATCCCCAACTGAAATAAACCAAATACCATCAAAAATAAAAAGAATATATTATAATTTAAAAATAAATAAATATTCCATTAAAAATCAAAATTAAAACATAAATAAAAATAACAATTACATTAAACAAATTAATAAACAAAAAGTAAATAATTAATATTGTAATTAAAAAGTTAACAAATTGAAAATTTTTAATTAAATAATGTAAATTATAATATATAATTAGTTTATTTTATTAATTATAACATAATTTATATTTTATATTTAATATTATATTATATATTATATGTTAATTGTTTACTATGAGCTATGTATTTAGTGCTTATCGCTGTTACGCGCGGTGGTACCCCGGTGGTGTATCTGAGAGTTTGGCTGTTTTTTCTCTGCGTTTTGGGTTTGTGGTTGGATGATGGAGGGGTTTGCGATTTAGAATAAAGGAAGATGTTGACTAGTTATAGATAGTTATGTGAAATTTGAAGATATTTGTTTTGTTTTTTAAATATTATATATTTATTTTATTTATTAATTTTATTTGTTTGTTTTTTTTTTCTTATTTTTTTAATGTTTTTATTTTTTTTTTTTTTTAGAAAAATATAATGGAACAAATCTTATTTTTTTCTTTTGTCACCACCCCCCTCCAAAATTTGCGATTATCATGAAGGGGGAAATAAAAAAAAAAATCAAACATATTTCTGTTTTCTTGCACTGGGAGTTGCGCTGCTCCCTAAACCACGATCACTACGATGTAATGGGTGGAGTGCTTGTAAAAAGAGTGAAAGAGTGACGATAATGTTGAAATAAATTACAGTTAACTCTCCATATCTCGATGTTCTATATCTCGATATGTGACCTCTTGTTTCTTTGTGTCGATGGATATCTCGGTCCCTTGAAGTGGACTAGTAGGCTTTTCTTGTTCTATATGTAGATTCGATGGTCCCTTCAATATATTAATCATATATTAATCGACTCTAGATTGAATAGGGTGACAAATTGCGTCCAGAAGTAAGTGAATTTATTTTAGTAGTGAAATAACTGAAACATGTATGTCTCTCATTGTTGGCTCGGAATAAAAAACAATATGTAAATATTTATATAACGTATAATCATAAGTATGCATATTTCTACATAAATAGTTTTCATGAACTGCATGAAAAGTTAAATTTATTAAAATTGTCATGCAATTCCTAAAAACTAGATGCATACAATTCTCAAACATTTGACGTTCAGTCATTGTTTACATTAGGTATTTAAACTTTTTTCACCTATTACTTGAGAAAGGTGCGTACTTATGACAGCTACCACGCTATGTAAATACATGTTGTTTTTTATTCCGAGTCAAACCTGAGAAAAATATACTTTTTTTCGATTTTCTCCATAATAAAATAAATCTTCTTTTCGACAAAATTCGTCACTCAATTCAATCCAGGGTCCATGAATATAATTCATTGGAACAGCAATCATATGTCAGTCTCATACTAATCCTCGTTCCCAACGGGTAAGAAACCTGTTAAAACATGAATATAGCTTTTGGAAAACGATACTCGAAAGCTAAGAACAAGTGTGATCATATGTTGAGAAAATGGTGAAAACAAAATTCACTGCCTACCGGTGGGAATCGATCCCACACCTTCCAGTACGCTAGACGGGCACTCTACCACTATGCTACGGTGAACGAGATGATAACCTCATCATTCTATCGAACCAGTGATGCGATAGAGACGGTCCAACTCCCCCAGTTCGAGAGATGCAATCAAAAAAAAATTCACCATTTTCTAATCATTAGTTCTTCACGTGTTCTTTCGAGTATCGTTTTCCAAAATTGAAATTAAGTCTTGACTCAACAATAGTCATTTAACCTAAAACATGAATATAGCGTCACTCGTCTTAAATGTACTCTAAGCTGGGTAACCGAGGTGAAGCAATAATCGGATGAGTTGTGTGAGTGGTACCAATGGAAAAAATATGCAAGCATCACAACTACTGAACCAAATGATGATCATCAACCGAGTAAGAGCAAGGCTGTCCCTATAAAAACTATTGCCTCATCCTTCATTCGCTTTAGCGTCGACTAGAGCGCTCTTGATCGTCAACTGCACCGAATGCAAATTTCCTCGCCTTATGTACTCCAAATACAATTTGAATCTCGGTTTGAATAAGCAGGAACTGTCGGAAGCGGAGCTTTTTTTTGATAAAAATTTATATTTTTGTAGTTTTCCGCTTGATGATTTGTCTAATATTTTTCAAAGCCCAAAAATCAAATGTTATGATCCCATTCACCTGCATTATTATAAATGTGCGTTCTTGAAAGGATACAAAAACTTATGTGCGATGTGTCTTGCTAGTAATCTCAGTGTAACGCACAATAAAATTAATATTTGTGGCTTCTGCTACACAGTACTGTCAAAACACGCTGAATAGAAGCAGTTTAAAAGCGAAGGCGAAGGGTAAGAAATAATGTAAATTTTTGAAATATACGGTTTGATTACTATATAATAGTGATATTTCGAAGTTTTTTTTTTGTTTTTTTTTTTATTCTATACCCCCCCCCCCCCCCCCCCCCCCCCCCCCGACTTGAGAGGACGCCGTGTGACAAAAGAAGAAATCAATATTTGTTCCGGCCTTATAATTGAAAAATTTATAAATTAACATTTGTTTTAATTTCCGTTTTTTATTGTTTACTTTTTTTCTAAGTAAATCTTGCTGGAATTGACAAGCCGACAAACCGAAAACGTCGACTAGAATCACATGGATAACATTTGCTCAATTTTAAGTGACTCCACTTTTGACGAAAGTGTTTCGAAAACGACTATGAACTCTAAACACATCTCCTTTCGAGCTCGTTCTGATTTTTAACACATATAAAAGGATTCTTCTAGGAGTTTTTGAACATATAATTACACTTCTGCGAATGGCTTGCCTTTCTAATTTTTTTAAATTTTATTTCCTTGATTATCGAGATTTTCAGCCATGAGCTGGTTCATCTCTCGTCGTAGTCACTGAAATATTTTTTGGGTATTTTTGTAACTTGTCCGGGGGATTAGATTCGAACTCGTGACTTTGGCGTGAGAGGTATGAATGTTAACCAGTACGCCAGGGTCACCCCCGTCTTCCTAATTGAAAACCACCATTACACTTTATAAATAGTCTCAATATGATCCTTAATGTTGGCTCAAATAGGTTTTTATCGGCTCTCAACTAACTTTTTTGTGTGTTCTCAATGATGAAAACCAATATCACACTTCTTGAAAAGTACCACCAGCATCCTTACTATTGGTTTCAATCGGGATATTATTTTTTCTTTATCTCCTTAAAATTGCATAGATGGAGTATAATTTGGAAATGCAGATAAACATGATTGTTTATCAAACCGTACATTGATCCGACTTACTTATCCAACATGCCTGTGATTTATCGTGGTAATGTAAAGGACTCTCGCCTTGGTTTCTGATGATAAGAGTATCATTTCAGCACATTTCTTATTTGATCTGCATTAGCACGGGTTGGAACTTTGAAATCACCAGTTTTTACACATTGAGGATGAATTTTAATCCCAAATATCTTGAATTGATGCTCTGAGTAATTACAGCTGATCTGAAAACAACGGAATAGCAACATCGGTCGCTTGAGCCCTTGCAAAATACCTCTTCAGAAGTTCCTAGTGCCTTCTTGTTCTAGTTTCAAATTAATTTAATTTAAGATCTAAACTAAACTAAAGAACCTTCAAAACATATGTATGGAGAGTGGTTTGCTACCCACAGGCCCCATTCGTTTGGATCTGTACGCAGTGTTATTGGCTCCAGCCAACCAAATACGAAATGTGCGTTCTTCTAAGCGCATGCGCAAGTTCATAGATGATCAGTTTTCCGTACTGTCACAAACTAAATTGTATTGCACAGTGAAAACAAATTTCAGATTGAATTTGTTATTATAGAGTCAATTATTCCAATAGAAAATCCACATCGATTAAGAGATTAAGCTGAAGTTTGCATGTGTGTAAACCGTAATTTTTGCATTTAATTCGTTTTATTTGCTGGTTCTCTACCACAAAAACAATTTTCAAAAAACGTGTGTTCTGGTTTTCTGAGTTATAATTGCCGTCTTAAAAATATTACTTTTTACAGAGATTTGGCTTTCTTTTAAACATGAGTTATCCTTTATAATTATATTTATCAACTGATCGTTGGCCCTACAAAAACATGCACTTTCAAAAGAGCTTATTTATTTTGTTGTACTAGTTGTGAGCACTTTCTTCGCTTCACTGAATCTTTCACTATAGATTTATTATTTTTCTTAACATGAGCCTTTGAGTTATGTTGTTAATTTTGTTTTGGTGTCTTTATTCTTCATTCGATATAGATTCCGTGTTTTTCGTGAAGTAAATTATTCCGGTGAATGTTTAGCGGATTTTTATATTTTTAAGTACTATTCTTTCTGTCTCTTCGTTATGTAATCAATGCTTTTACACCGTTCGATAGCACTCAACAAGCCAAATATATTCAATAATTAAGTTTTTCAACTAGGATTTTTAAAACGACCGAATCTGCTAGTGAACATCGTGACGTTACCCTTTCTCTGTTTCCTGATGCGCTGTACATTCGGCTCGAAACGATCAATTTCATCGCTGCCGTATATGCTGGATCTGGCGTCCCCTGTGGTGCCATGTTTTTGTGTAGTGATGTAATTAGGAGCGCGAATCCTCTGACAAGTTATCTTTCACCGCCAGTACTTATGTTGTTGAGTGCGAGTAATGCCGCTATAACCATAAGCCATGTGGGGCTAGGGCTATAGTTAATGCTTAGGTCCCAACGATTTTAAGAGAAATGGAGCATCACTTAACTTTCTTAGACTAGATGCTCCCAACGACCATTTTTAGAGAAATTTTTTTTCTGTATCATTCTGTTGGACATTCTGTTTAACAACTCTCTCCGACTATTCATTTCCATTTTCCTTTGATATCTACTGAAGGCTACGTCGGTTCCCCGTGTCTTCTCAAAGTGGATACCAAATCCTATCTCCAACGGTTGCATTGACGTGGCCTGGTGAGCGATCGAGGAGTGTTTTTGTGGAGATTATTGCGTGAAGAAACGTCTCAGTAACTGGTTCCGTTTCGTGGTGACATGCAATGTTTTCAACGAATTATTAATCGTCAATGCTAATGCTAATGCTAAAGCTTTCGGTATCACCACGTCGACTTGCCTGTGCCTTTCTTCCTAAATTGCTGGTAAATCAAGGGATTTTAGGGTGCACAGCTTTTCATGATTGATTCTTAGAGGCAAGAATGAGAATGAAAATTCGGTGCACAGTCCCTTATGGAACCCACGGGATGCCTTTGTTTTTGTTATGTTTTCATAAGCTTCCACCGTTTTTTAATGACATATGTTTGAAGAGAATATTTCACATAATAAAGCCCATTTTTATTACTAATAATACCAGATAATGCAATGCGAACAACTGTTTAATTGTCTGTTTTTTTTTTTTGACTCATTCAGACTGACGGCGATTAACTTAATGATAATCGGCATTACGATCCATTACTAATAGTTTCTGAACAAGATTATTTGTCCTAATGATCTTCAAGCTACTAGCCGGAGGCTGAAGTTTTTTGCCGTATTGTGATTCAGTTGACGTTCTGAACTTATTTGGCCCATTAGACTTATATTTGATTCGAATTGAGAGTTTCCTCAATCCAGCTTGAGGCAAGCTAATATTTCAATTGTAAGTTATTTTTTCAATAGCAAACGTAAACAAAGATTTCATGTAAAATTAAACGTCCCAAAAAAGAAACAGGAGCGTCCAAAAAAAAAAAGGAGTGATTCATAAAATTGATTTCCTCACCTCTTTAGACTGATTTTTATGTCATAAAGGCCTTGAGGTGTTGGATTTAAAATATTGAAATTTACATGACTTTTGGTAGTGTGTATCCTCAGGAGTTAAGACATTTTCCTATACAAAAAAAACAAGACCGAAAATCGAATCCCTTCTGCCCTTCAGATCCAAAATCAAATTGTAATTGTTACCAAACAAAATTACTGACTTCAATCTCAGATGTACTGACCTCCAAAAACACTCATTCAAATCGCAAAAGCTTGCTTTAGCTTGATTCGTCACTTTGCGTGAAACTGCTCTACGATCATTGAGCACCCCTTCGCCGAACCGTACCGCCATTGTCCCGATGTAGATCCACTTAATTCTCGTCGGACAAAACCAATAATTGAACGTTTACCAGCCATTTAAAATGCCATCAGCATTGCATTCAGTGTTCACGACGCGGCTAGGAAAAGAGGAGATCACCCGCAACATGAATGGCGTTCATCATTGCTCATTTTTCGCAACCACGGGTGGCAGAGAGCGTTGGCACGTGTACTTTTGAATGGAGCCCGTGCCGCCCCCTCATCGTCAACCATAGAAGAATCAATTGAAACTAATTACCGTTTAATTGTTTAACGATCATCATCCCAATCATCGACATTAAGTTAACTTCTACGGTCGGTCAACACCTTCATTCATCACACTGAGATGTAGGAGGACCAGAGTTCATAGCAAAAACAGCAAGTTGCGCGCGTGTGTGTTCCGACGCGCATGCAATTCAGTTCAGTGCCATGTGCAGTTTCTATTTGCGGAATCGAAGATGTACACGTTTGCGAATGTTTGTTTGGTTTCAATGTTCCGAAGGACACATTTCGTTTATTGAAAATGTTTATAAAATCATTTGAAGGAACGACCAGTTGGCGGTAATTGGGATTTTACGTTCTCTAATAAGCTATGAAATGTAATGTATGAAATGTGCCTATTTTCTCAAGACTAGAGTTTTTTTTATACTCTTGGAAGTTTGAGGACCGAAGTGAATTTTACAACGAACTCCGTTAATTTCAACGTCTCATGTCTTTTGATTTCATTATTTTATCAACAATTGTGGAAGGAATACTGTTAATAATCGAGTAAAAGACACTATCTATTCATGAAAATTTCATGTGGGTTCTCTCTTGACTAGCGTATAATTTTGAAAGTAAACGAGACAACTTTCCTAAATTATTGAAACCTCTTAACGTAACTTCTCTTTAAAGAGCTTTGAGGTGGTTGAATTATTTATATTTGATTCCATAATTACATTCCCAAATTGAATTTCGTATATTTCGCCATGAAAAGCAATCAACGCTCGCACCTTCCTTTTCTTTTGGTTTTTGTTAGTGGTAAGCGTGGTTGCCTCTCACCCCAGTCGGTCTGGTATCAATTCCAGTCGGCGCCGTTGGGATTTTCTGAGACGAAAAATCTCTGATCACGTCTTCCTTCGGAAGATGAAGTAAAGCCGTTGGTCCCGGCCCATGTGTTGATGGGTTCGATATGTAGGGTCCAGGTCGTCTCCCTGGCGTGACGAACCAGCCTCAGGCTGAAAGTCACGTAAATACGAAACAACAACACATTATCCACGCAAGAAAAACAACAAAAAAAATTTTTTTCAGGTTTCAGAGGTTAAGTTATTTCCTTTTAACTCGTGTTTTTCGCATTTTGGAAAGGTGCCTCCAGAGGGTGATTTTTTAAAGCGAGATCAAACGATCGTTGGTTGCAGTGGTGTTACCTTATGTTCACCCTAAGTCAAATATTAGCATTAAGTAAAAATCTTCCTAACTTCAAAAAAATTAACCAATCATTTTTGGAACACCCTCTGAGCAGAAAATGAGCAGAGTTAATGGAAAATGGATCTTCAGCTCGGATACTATTGGGCTAAATGTATCCGAGGCAAAAAATCATGAGGGATTCCGTTTGGTCTAAATTTTCTCCAATCAAAAACTTTGGTTCGAACAAGTGATCTAAATAGTGTTTTACACCATTTTTAAGTACATATTTTTAAGAACATGTATATGTATTAATTTATTAATTTGGACGAATTTGGACCAAGATTTGCATTTTTCTAAATTCATTGTACGTGCTATTTCAAATTATTTTTTGGAAAAGACCAAAATTTTGGAATTTTGAGCTACCATATTGTTCTAGGATGCTCTCATAATAGTTCTGATATGTTCCCAGGATTGTTTTCAGATGCTTCCTGAAAAGTTGTTCTTGAATGCTTCCAGAATACCTCTG